>JAOTQJ010188961.1:0-61569 GCA_025642045.1 Solanum sejunctum
CCTTGAGTTCCAAAGTTAAGCTTGAGATCCTTAGATTTGAATGAGAGAATTGATAGAGTCTTAGACGGATTTGAGAGAGGGTTTTGAGAGTTATAGAGTTAAAAAATGGCTAAGTATGGGTAATTTAATATTTTAGTGTGCATAGGGCTATGACCCTAATGCCCTTGGGAGCATAGAAATAACTAAGGAAAATGTTATACTGGTCTATGTCTAGTCCATGATAAGAACCAAACATGAAGGAGGAATTTACACTGCTCCACGCCCCTGGCGTGTCACAGCCAGGGCACAGATGCTCTTTGGAAATTAAAAATTAGAAAAGATTATTTTTCGCTATGGGTCCTCTAAAATCTGGGTTATACATATTTCCCACTCAATCTTGCCCCCTGATTGAGAATATAAAGTTGGATTTTCAATATCACACACGTATTTTGAGATGTATGACAAGTATGATTATGGGCATTTCGAAGCACATTTTGGGGCATTTCAATATCTCCCCTTTGGGAACATTCGTCCTTGAATGTTAAAGAAACATGCATAGGAAATGTAATCATGAAGATTTAAGCCCGACATGAATGCAACAAATGCATTAAAATATTATTTTCACAAATCTCGACATGAATGTCATAAATCAACATAAACATGAATGCATGCAAAATGACATAAAGGCTAAAGCTTGAGACTTGAAATCATATAGGAGACTTAAATTAGTACCTTCGGCTTGAGTAGAGTGGAAGAGATATGGGTATTGCTTTCTCATGTTCACCTAGGCTTTCCATGTGGCACTTTCAACTTGTTGATTCCTCCAAAGAACATTGATGGAAAATACATTATTTATCAACGTCTTCACTTGTCTATCCAAAGTCTCCATAGAGACCTCTTCATAGGTAAAATTATCTCCTACAACACCCACACACTTTCTCAACATAGACACATGGAAGTCTGGATGGACCGTATTCATCTCCATAGGTAACTCCAACTCATATGCCACCTTACCTATCTCCTCAAAACTTTATAAGGATCCACAAACCTTGGGCTTCATTTCCCTTTCTTACCAAATTGGACCACACCCTTCATGGGTGAGACTTTCAAGTAAACCCAATTACCAACCTTGAACTCAAGATCTCTTCTCCTCATATCACAGTAGGACTTTTGTCTACTTTGGGCTGTTTTCAATCTCTCACTTATGAACCTCACCTTCTCCAAGGCTTCCATGACCAAATCCAATACTAGCAAAGCTATCTCCCTCACTTCAAACCACCCAATCGGGGATCTACAACCCCTGCTATATAAAGCTTCAAAGGGAGCCATCCAATGTTTGAGGGGTATCTATTGTTGTAAGCAAACTCAATAAGTGGAAGATGTTCATACCAACTACCCTTAAACTACAAAACACAAGCTCTAAGCATATCCACAAGAGTTTGGATAGTTCTCTTGGCTCGACCATCCGTTTGAGGTGAAAAGCCATGCGGAGCTTAACCTTGGTACCAAGACCTCTTTGGAAGGACCTACAAAAGTGAGAAGTGAATTTAGCACCTTGATCTGAAATGATAGACAACGGTATCCCAAGCAATCTAACCAACTCATGTATATACAACTTGGCATAAACTTCGACACCATAAGTGGTTTGGCCAGTAGAAAGTGAGCCAACTTTGTCATTCTATCCATAACAACCCAAATAGAGTCAAAGTGTTTCCCAGTCTTAGGCAATCCAACCACAAAATCCATGTTAATCTTTTTCCACTTCCAAGTAGGAATTTCTATGTCCTGGGCTAGGCCACCTGGCCTTTGATGTTCGGCTTTCACTTGTTGGCAATTGTGATATTTGGATATGAACTTGGCAACATCTCTCTTCATACAACCCCACTAATGCACCTCCCTCAAGTTTCTATACATCTTTATAGAACAGGGATGAATAGAATAGGATGAATTATAGGCCTCGTTCAAGATCAACTCCCTTAAGTCATCAACATTAGGCACACACAACCTACCTTGGTACCTAAGGGCATTATCTCCCCCATGGGAAAAAATCTCCACCTTACCATCTTTCACCAAGGCTTCAACTCCAACAAAGTGGGGTTAAGATCTTTTTTTGACTTTACTTCCTCAAATCAAAGAAGATTTAGAACCATCAACAATCACTACACCATTATTTTCAACTTCATCCAACCTAACCCCCAATCTAGCCAACCGGTGAAATTCCCTAGCCACATCTTTGCCACCATTATAAATATGAGCTAGACACCCATGGACACTCTACTTAAAGCATTAGCAATAACATTAACTTTGCCAGGATGATAATGCACACTCATATAAGAATCTTTAAGGAGCTCTAACCATCTTCTTTGTCTCAAGTTATGATCTTTCTGGGTGAACACATATTGGAGACTCTTGTGATCGGTAAACGTATCAATATGAACCCCATACAAGTAATGATGCCAAATCTTCTAAGCAAACACCATGACCACCAATTCAAGATCATGGATGGGCTAATTCTTCTCATGCACCATAAGTTGTCTAGAGGCATATGCTATCAACTTGCCATTTTGCATCAAAATATACCCCAAAACAATTCTTGATTCATCATAATATACCACAAACCTTCCAAACCTTCCGATAGAGCCAATATAGGAGCGTAGGCAAACTTATCCTTCAAAGTTTGGAAACTCTTTTTACATTCATTGGTCCATATGAATTTTGCCTTATTTTGGGTCAACTTTTTCATAGGAGAAGCAATAGAACAAAACCATTCACAAGCATCCAGTAGTAACCCACCAAACCCAAGAACCTCATAATATCCAACGGAGTCAAAGGTCTAGGCCAATTTCTGATCACATCTGTCTTCTTAGGATCTACCTTATTGCCATCACTCAACACCACATGCCCTAGAAAAGCAACCTCGTTCTACTAAAACTCATATTTTTCATACTTAGCAAACAACCTTTTATCCTTCAAGATTTGCAACACCACCCTCAAGTGATCCATATGCTCTTCCTCAATTCAAGAAAAAATCAACATATCGTCAATAGAGGCCACCACAAACATGTCAAGGTAGGTTTGACGACCCTATTCATGAGATCTATAAATATAGCCGGTGCATTACTCAACCTAAAGGACATAATCAAAAACACAAAGTGCCCATACCTAGTCCAAAAAGCCATCTTAGGAATATCACACTCCCTCACATTCACTTGGTGGTATCCAAACCAAAGATAAATATTAGAAAAGTGATTAGCCCTTGTAGTTGATTAAAAAAGTCCTTAATCCTTGGTAGAGGGTACTTGTTCTTTATGGTAACCCTAATAAATTATCGATAATCAATGCATATTCTAAGAGAACCATCCTTTTTCTTCACAAATAACACCTATGCACTCTAATGTGATTTACTAGGCCTTACGAAACCCTTTTCCAACAAATCCCTCAATTGACCCTTTAACTCCTTTAATTTTCGCCAGGGCCATATGGTAAGGGGAATGGAAATGGGTTGAGTATCAAAAAGTAGGTCTATACCAAAACCTTTTTCCCTTTTGGGAGGAACAATGGAAAGCTCATTGGGAAAGAGATCAAGGAACTCATTAACCATTGGAACCGACTCAATAGGAAGGACTTTTGACTCAACATCCCTAACCCTCACAAGATGATAAAGGTAACCCTTAGAAATCAACCTTTAGGCTTTAATACAAGAAATGAATCTACCGTTGACCACCACATCACAACTTTCCCACTCAAGGACAGGTTCATTAGGGAAGTAGAATTTAGCCCTGTGGGTCTACTATCAATAAAAGTATAATATGCATACAACCAATCCATCCCAAGAATGACATCAAAATCCACCATATCTAATTCAAAAAAATCACAGGTAAGACTTTATGTAATACGAACATGAGATAATTTCTGCAGACTCTTCTAGCAACAATGGACTCATATGGTTCATACAACAATTCGGGACTCACATAAAGCTTTTTGGAAATAAAAAGAGTAATGAAAAAAGAATAGCACCTGATCTATCAATGCATACACATCAAAAGCAAAAACCTTTAACATAGAAGTGATGACTTGGGGCACCTCATCCACCCCTTGCCTTCGTTGAAGAATATAGAACCTATTTTGCCTTGGAGCACCCCCTTGTTGGCCTCCCTTGCCCTTGGACCTGCATTAGCACCTTAGCCTTGTGGACGACTATCTCTACCTTCGTTTTGATCATAAGGACAATAAATAACCTTATGACCCACTTCACCACAGCAAAAACAAGCATTAGAATTTTTCAAACACGGACCGCTATGGTTTCTTCTACACTTTTGGAACTTAGGGTGGATTATCCCACCATTTCCACCTTATAATCTTGGATTATCATTAGAAAATCTCTTATTAGGAGCATTGGAAGACCCTTGGCCCTGGAATTTATGGCCTTGAGAAAACCGGCCACCCTTACAACCTTGGAAACCATATTTAAAATGAGCCCTCTTAGACTCACCATTTCTTCTCTTTCTAAGATTTTCCCCCTCTAGTTGCTCGACATATGTCATGAGATGGGACAAATCCATATCACCTACTAACACTGCAGGATGACAATCCTCATTAACCAAGGCGGACACTTCCAATACAAATTTATTCATCTTTGATCTAGGTTCGGTAACTTGGAGCATTCTTGGAGAACTTGTTGAACTTTAGGGAACACTTGCTCACACTCATAGAAACTTACTTAAGGTTTATAAACTCCATCATCTTAGCCTCCCTTAGCTTGATAGGAAAGAACCACTGAGGAATGCGACTTTGAACTCCTCCAGATGAATAACATCATCATCTTTCCTCTCCATTTTTCATTTGGTGAACTAAATTTAGGCCACACCTTTGAGTTGGTAGGCCGCTGACTCTGCTTTCTCTTCCAAATTGACCCCAATGATAGATAACACTTTATATACTTTTATTGATGAACTCTTGGGGATCCTTTTTTGGCTTGGATCCATGGAACTTTGGGAGGTTCATTCTTGTGAAATCCCTTACCATAGAGGCTAGAGTGGGAGTATGAGTTGCTTGGGCCCCTTGGTTAATTTTGTTGGTGATAGAATAGGCCAATATTGTGATAGCATCTCGGAACTCTTCTTGGGCTACTCCTCCATCTTGAGGAGCAGGAGGGACCAGTTGCTCCTCGGAAATACAGGATATCCTTAGTCTTCCCCTTGGAATTAACATGATATAGAAGGAAAATGTGCATTTGTAAGGGTAAAATCCTGATAGTTACATCTAAAGCATGATATAGACCATGAAGAAGTGAAATATTTCCTAAAATGCCTTATAGCCTCCCATTCATAGTTGTGTGTGCTTCACAATCATGAATAAGACTATAATCTATATGGTGTATTGGATTTCCATGGACCATGAACAACCTAGTGCTTTGATACCATGTTTGTCATGACCCAAGACTAGGGCCTAGACGTGACACAAATAGGAAGTCGAAGGGACTCCAAACAAGCCTTTTAGCATATCAATCACACATCCTTGTTCGTGGAAGCAAAGTAAGCAGCAACAAGAGATATAATTAAAGGGAAATGGGATTAAGGGAAGTCCTTGATAAACATAAAAGCATAAAAGAGTCAATCTCATAGTATACATACGTCATAATATCCAATCATATCTCTAACATAGAATGGAGTGGGGGCCAAGACATTTTTTGAGCTCACCCTCATAATAACAAGTGTTTAACATATAGAATTCTCAAATTTTCAAGAGCAATATGGATAGTTTCCTCGGACTTGAGGACTAACAAAAGCTTATCTCCAAAGTGTCGAACTAGCCACTTACAAGATGATAAAAAAGAGCTCCAGTCCTTACATGGTAATATCATATAAGCATAGAGTATGCGTTAGTACATTTAAATGTACTAAGTATATTAGATGCAATGCAATAAGACATAAGCCAGTATAGTCAAAATGCATAATCATAATAATGGTTAAATTATTTCAATATGGCATGCATGCTCAATGCTCATAATAAAACATACTTGTAAACCATTCATCTTGCACTATATATACAGCATACATATATGGGTAGTGACCTTAACAGACATAGACTAAGCAGCTACAACTTGGACTCTAAGGCTTGACATCCCTTCAGTTCAGATGGCCGAGCATAATACCTCTCGGGGAAGTGAGGTCTACTTGTCAAGGCAAACCAAAATGATAACATGACCTAGATTGATCTACTAGTATATCAAGGGTGCTAATAATAATCCTATGGTGATACATAGTTTAGAGAATAAATACTTTACATAAGGACCCTTTGAGTCGAGGCCCCATCTTAAGCCTCAATTGGTGCTAAGTCAAATCCCACGAAATACTTGAAATAAGCATACTTTAATCATAACATGAATAGCTTGTAAGAACATGATTAGAGTAGCATATAAACATGATTGACCTCTAGTAGTGAGTCTAACTTGAAAATAAGAGCAGATGATAATCATATATGAACCCTTGCTTTAACATGAATGGCTGACAAGGGGTAAAAACCTTGATATAGGGCTTAAAATGATACTTGTGAAATCATAGGCACTTTCACGAGTTCAATATATACTTGAAATCCCTTAATCATCATGAAGTCACTTGACTTATAAATCATGTAATAGATTAGCAATAACTTGAGAATTCTTGACTTCACATTTTATCAAACACATAGTGAGTTTATCATACTTGTTCAAAATCATGTAATTCAAGAGTGAAATAAGATGAGTAAACATAATGAAAATCAACCCACCAATATATAGTAAAAGTCTTATGCAGGCTACCTTGAAATCTATCTCAAAAGATCATAATAGTTCGTAGTTTCATAGCCCCAAAACATGCATTGTCTCAATAGACAAGATCATTTCATGGTATAAGCTTGAAATAAATAGTCATGTAAAATCAATCAATATTTTATAAAATCCCAATATAATTTATGCTTATAATTCATAATAAAAGATACACATAGGTAATACAACTTTGAAACATGCAATTTTTCATGAAAAGGGAAGGTTGTAGTCCATGGGTGAAAGAGACCCAATGGATGAAACCCACATACTTTCAACCTTGAATTCTTAGAGGTGAGCTTGAATTACTCTTAGAGCTTGAAATGAATTCTTAACATCCAAAGTTGAGCTCGAGATCCTTAGATTTGAATGAGAGAATTGATAGAGTCTTAGAGGGGTTTGAGAGAGGGGTTTAAGAGTTATAGAGTTGCAAAATGGATAAGTATGGGTTATTTAACATTTAAGTCAGCATGGAGATGTGACTTCAATGCCTTTGGACTCATAGGAAAAACTAAGGAAAACGTTGTACTAGTCTACATCCAGTCCGCAACATAGACCAAACGCAAAGGAGGAATTTATACTGCTCTACACCCCCGGTGCTTCGCTGCCAGGGTACAGATGCTCTCTGGAAATCAAAAATTAGCAAAAATTATTTTTCGCAGTGGGTCCTCCAAAATTTTGATTATACATATTTACTAGTCAATTTTTCTCCTGATAGAGAATATGAAATTGGATTTTTGATATCACACATGGATTTTGAGATATATGGAAATTATGATTATGGGGCATTTCGAAGGACATTTTGCGGCATTTCATGGATGCCATAAACATGGTTTCAATGGTTAATATATTAGGAGAGTTTCCATAATTTCTCAGGCCGGGTATGTCCTTAAGCGATTTGCATGTGATGTCTTAATAAATTCATGGGAAACAGCTTTGCTATCATAAATAAAACATTGGTTACTAGAAACCTACCTTATTCCCATACTTTTAATTCAATTAATCAAGTGTTTAGACTGTGATGACCCAAGCCTAGGGCCTAGACGTGACATTGCGAATGGGGAACCCAAAGGGGGCCGCAATCAAGCCTCCTAACATATCATTACACATCATTCATCACGAAAGCAATTAAATAACAATAAAGAGTAGAAATAAGGGAACATGGGGATAAGGAACATCTTTCATATCATAAAACATCAAAGAGTCAAGGAGATTTAAGGCTCATAGCATCATTCCATAACTTGTCCAATGACACCTCTTAACATAGAAATTAGCAGGAGTCAAGACAAACAACTGCTCACCCTCGTGGTATAAATATATAATAAAAGGAAAGAGAGTCTTTATACATAGCATCAAATCAAATATATTGTCCCTGAAATGGAGGACTCACCAACTACTTGATAGTAATCGTACTAGCCATATGGCGGGGGATGAGGATAATCATGAGGAGCTCTGATTCCTACATGGTAAAACTATGTAGGCATAGAGTATATGTTACTACATTTGTATGTACTAAATATGTTGGATGCAATACAATAAGAGATAGGCAACGTAATCGAAGTGTATAATTAGGCAATAAATGTGCATATAGCAATATGGCATGCATGAGTGATGCTTGAAGTAAAACATGTTTACTTAGAAAATACTACATGCATAGTAATAGACCATCATAACAAACCAAGCAACTTAGCACTCAAAATCAAAGGTAAACCACCCTTTAGTAGTGATTAAGGTACCAATCCCTCAATTGGTTGACGGACATGACCACCATCTGTCAAAAGTGATTGAGGTACCAACTCCTCAACTCATTGATGGCTTACCACCCCCATCTAAGGTGATTGAGGTACCAACCCCTCAATTGGTTGAAGGATATGACCACCCTCTGCTGGAAGTGATTGAGGTACCAACCCCTCAATTGATTTATGGCTTACCACCCCTATCCGAGGAGATTGAGGCATCACCCCTCTATTGTATATGGACAACTCACAATACAATAGATACTTCTCATGAAATCAACACATATGTACCATCCTTTCATCATCATGTAGTCATTAAACTCATATTCCATACTTTAGGCATTCAACAACTCAAGAAGCATTAACCGAACATTTTATCAAACACTTGGCGGGTGTATAATGCTAGTATAGAACTATGCAATTCAAGAGTGAAATCATGCAAAAAAAAACTCAATGTAAAACCAGTCACCAACACTTGGTAATACCCTCATGCATCATAAATCAAAATCCTTCATCAAATCTAAAGATAGTTCTAAGAATCATTGCTCAAAACATGCTTAGACAGTCACACTTTTACAAAACCCCAAAATAGTTCATCGTCAAATTCATAATAGAAAACCCATAAGTAAAATCAACGTATAAACTATTAATTTAGGTGAAAAGGAAGCTTGGGCACTATGTGTGAAAGGAACCAATGGTTGAAACCTACATACATTAGATTTGGAGAATTTCTTGATGAATATTGGAATGGAGACTTGAAGCTTGAGTGAAATCCTTAAGATCCGGAATGAGTTTGGACCCTTGATTTTGAGTAAAATATTTGTCTAAGTGTTTAGGAGAGTATTGGGGAATGTCTTGTATGATATGAAGGTGAAATATTTCTATGTATATGTATCTTCATGCATAGGAAGACTTAGGCCCAAGACCCTAAACCCTTGGACCAAACAAGAAAATTGTGCAAAAATGACACCGGTCGGCGATGGAGGCGCATTGCGGTACCATCGTGGATAGACACTGGATAAGCAAAATAATAATTTTTTTCCAATTTTGATATGGTTGCTATAAAATTGGGATTAGACCCATTCCCCACTCAATTTTTTTACATTGATAAAGAATATGAAGTTGGATTTTAAATATCACACACGGATTTTGAGATACATGAAAATTATGATTCCAGGCACTTCTGAGGCACATCTTCGGGCAGTTTTTGGGGTCATTTCAATATCTCCTCCTTGAGAACATTCATCCTTGAATGTCAAAGAAGTTTACATAAGAAGAGTAATAATGAGGAAATCAGCCCCAACAAGAATGCAATAATACACTTAAACATTATTTTAAAAATCTCAACCTAAGCATAAAAAATCATCACGAACTTGTCAACATAAATATTAATGCATGCAAATGACATAGGGGCTGATAAATGGGACATGAAATCACATAGAAAACTTAGAATTAGTACCTTAGGCTTGAGTAGAATTTAAGAGATAAGGATATCAATTTTGCATGTCCTCTTCGGCCTCCCAAATAGCACTTTTGGCTTGTGGATTCCTTCAAAAGACCTTAACAAAAGCCACATCGTTGTTCCTTAACCTTTTCACTTGTCTCTCCAAGATCTCTACTAGAACGTCTTTATAAGTCAACTTGTCTTCAACAACTCCCACCACATCCAATGGAACAATAGCATTCAGATTACCCACACATTTCCTGAACATGGATATATGAAAGACCCGGGTGAACCAAGTCCATTTCACTAGGCAACTCTAGCTTATAAGCCACCTTTCTAATCCTCCTCAACACCCTATAAGGAACCACAAATTTTGGACTCAATTTACCCTTCTTACAAAAGTGAACCACACCCTTCATTGGTGAAACCTTCAAATAAATCCAACCGCCAACTTAAAATTCAAGCTCCCTTATCCTTACATCAGCATAGGACTTTTGATGACTTTAGGTAGTTCTCAGTCTTTCCCTAATCAACCTTACCTTCTCCATAGCCTCTATGACCAGATCTGAACCCATTAAAGCCATTTCTCCGACTTCAAACCACCCAACCAGTGATCTATAACTCTACCATAGAGGGCCTCAAAAGGAGTCATACCAATGCTAGAATGATAGCTATTATTATAAGCAAACTCAATCAATGGAAGATAATCATCCCAACAACCCTTAAAATCCAAAACACAAGCTTTAAGCATATTCTCAAGAGTGTAGATGGTTCTTTCGGCTTGACAATCTGTTTGAGGGTGAAAGACCATATTAAGCTTAATCTTGGTACCAAGACATCTTTGGAAGGACCTCTAAAAGTGTGAAGTAAATTGAGCACCACAATCCTATATGACAGACAAGGGCACCCTATGCAATCTAACAAACTCATGAATGTACAACTTAGCATAGTCTTTGGCCTCATAATTAGTCACAATCGGTAGGAAATGAGCCAATTTTGTCATTCTATCAACCATAACCTAAATAGAAACAAAACTCTTTCTAGTCTTAGGCAATCCAACCACAAAGTCCATGTTAATTCCTCCCACTTCCAAGTAGGAATCTCTATGTCTTGGGTTAGGCCACCCGAACTTTGTTTTAGGTCTGACTTGTTAGCAACTATGACAACCGGATACAAATTTGGTAATGTCTTTGTTCATACCACCCCCACCAAAACACATCCTTCACATCTCTATACATCTTGGTAGAACTGGGGTGAATAGAATAGGAAGAGTTATGAGCCTTATCAAGAATCTTCTCTCTTAAACCATCAACACTAGGCACACATAACCTACCTTAGTACCTAAGGGAGCCATCTCCCCCTTGGGAGAAAACCTCCACTTTCCTATCACTCACCAAGGCCTTCAATTCTTACAAGGAGAGATCAAGACCTTGCTTTGCTTTTACCTCATAAAACAAGGAGGACTTTGAACTATCAATAACCACAATATCACCATTATTTACCTCTTCCAACCTAACCTCCAACCTAGCCAATTGATGGACCTCTCTAGCTGTCTGTTTGACCTCACTATCAATATGAGCTAGGCTACCTATAAACAACCTAATCAAAGCATCCACCACAATGTTAGCCTTACCGGGATGATAATGCACACTTATATCATAATCCTTAAGAAGCTGTAACCACCTTCATTGCCTTTAGTTGAGATCTTTTTGAGTGAACATATGTTGGAGAATCTTATGATCAGCAAACATATTAATATGCACTCCGTACAAATAACGATGCCAAATTTTCAAAGCAAATACTATGGCGGTCAATTCAAGATCCTGAGTAGGATAATTTCTTTCATGCACCTTAAGTCATCTAGAATCATAGGCTATCACCTTACCATTTTGCATCAAAACACAACACAAACTGATCTGGGAGGCATCACAATACACAACAAACCCTTCCAATCCTTCTGATAGAGATAAGATAGGAGCTGACATAAGCTTATGCTTCAAGATTTGGAAACTTTTTTCACCCTCATTGATCCATACAAACTTAACCTTCTTTTAGGTCAACTTAGTCATGGGAGAAGAAATAGAAGAGAACCCATACACAAACCTTTGGTAATAACCCGCTAAGCCCAAGAAGCTTCTAATATCCGATGGAGTCAAAGGTCTAGGCCAACTTCTAATCACTTCCATCATTTTAGGATCCACTTTAATACCATCCACCGACACTACATAACCTAGAAAGAAAACCTCTCTCAACCAACATTCACACTTCCTATATTTGGCATACAACTTTCTTTTCTAAATTCTTGCAACACCACCCTCAAATGGCTTACATGCTGCTACTCACTATGAGAATAGATCAAATATTATCAATGAATACCACCAGAAATAAATCAAGGTAGGGTTGAAAGACCATATTCATAAGATACATGAAGATAGCTGGCACATTGGTCAATCCAAAAGACATAACCACAAATTCATAATGTCCATACCTAGTCTAGAAAACCATCTTGGGATATAATACTCCCTCATATTCACTTGATGATACACAGACCGAAGATCAATCTTAAAGAAGTCACTAGCACCTTGAAGTTGGTCAAACAAATCATCAATCCTTAGGAGATGATGCTTATTCCTGATGAGAACCCTATTAAGTTATCGATAGTCAATGTACATTCTATGAGACCAATTTTTCTTCTTAACAAACAACACCCGTGTACCCTAAGGTGATTGGCTAGGCCTAATAAAATCCTTCTCCAACAAATCCCTCAATTGCTCCTTTAACACTGCCGGGGCCATACTGTAAGGGGGAATAGAAATTTGCTGAGTATTGGGGAGGAGGTCTATACCAAAATCTATTTCCCTTTGGGAGGAATACTAGGAAGATCACTAGGAAAGACATAAAGGAACTCATTTACCATTGGAACCAACTCTATAGGAAGGATTTTGGACTCAACATTCCTAACCCTCATAAGATGATAGAGACACCCCTTAGAGATCAACTTTTGGGCCTTAATGCAAGAGATAAACCTACTCTTGACCACCACATCATGAGCTCTCACTCAAGGATTGGTTCATTTGGGAATTAGAACTTCACCCTACGGGTTCTACAATCAATAGAGGTATAATATACATACAATCAATCCATCCCAAGAATGACATCAAAATGTACCATATCCACCTCAACAAGATCACAAGGAAATATTTTATGCAAGATGCAAATTGGACAATTTTTATCGACCTTTCTAGCAACAATAGATGCTCCAATAGGAGTAGATACCTCGTAGTCACACAATAATTCGGGCTAAACATGAAACGTTTTGGCAACAAAAGGCGTGGCACCTAGGTCTATCAATGCATACATATTAAAACAAAAGACTTTTAACATACCGATGATGACATTGGGTACCTCATCAATCCCTTGTCTCCCCTATAGTGCATAGAACTAATTGTACCTTGGCACAACACCTTGTTGACCTCATCTCCCCAAAGGAACTACATTAGCACCCTGGCCTTATGGACGAATATCCTTATACTTGTTGCGATTACATAGACAATCAATCGTATAGTGGCCTACTTCTCCACAACTAAAACTAGCATTAGTATCCCTCAAGCATAGGCCACCATGACCCTTATCACACTTTGGACACATAGCATTAAGCACCACCCCACTATCACCTTGGGCCCTTATGTAGTCATCGGCAAACCTCCTATTAGGAGCATGTGAGTGCCCTTGGCCTTGATAGAATCGGCTACCTTTGCAAAATTGGAATTTACCATCAAAATAGGACCTCTTGGCCACATTACTCTTCCTATTTCTAAACTTTTTCCCCTCCAATTATTTGACATAAGTCATCAAGTGGGAAAAATCCATGAAACATGGCGGTACGACATTCTTTACTCACCAAATTGAGTACACCCATCACAAACATATTCATTCTAGACCTCGAGTTGACAACCAAGGTGTGGAGCATATTTTGAGAGTTGGTTGAACTTGAGGGAATATTCCCTCATACTTATAGATCCTTGCTTCAAAATCATGAACTCCATCATTTGGCCTTTCTAAGCTCAAGCAGGAAGAACTGGTTGAGGAAAGCGCCTTAAACTCCTCCCATAAAATCACATTGTTGTTACCCTTCTCCTCCTTCCATTGAGTGTCCATATTTGGGCTACCCCCTTGAGTTGGTAGGCAGCCAACTCCACCTTCTCTTCTTACCTCACACTTATGTTAGCCAACACTTTGTATACCTCATCAATAAACTCTTGAGGGTTCTCATCCAAACTTAGACCCATTGAACTCTGGTGGATTCATCCTTATAAAGTCTCTCACCCAAGATGCTAGAGTATGAGCATGAGGGGCTTGGGCCCCTTGATTAGCTTGATTAGCCACAACTTAAGCTAGCAAGGTGAGAACATCCTAGAGCTCTCTATGAGCCTATTATTCCTCGGGTCTATGAGCTCTTCTTCTATTTGTATTAGGCATGTTCTTGCATAGCGAAGAACATTCATTAGAGGGGAAACGTTATATAATTTGTATAGCATGACATAGAGTAAGAAGAAGGGAAACATTTCCTAAAACATCTCATAGCCTCCTACTCATAGTTGTAGTACATAACACAACCATTAATAAGATCAACGTGGTGTTTTGGATACTGAGGACCATTAACAACCTAGTGCTCTAATACCAAGTTTGTCACGGTCTAAGCCTAGGGCCTAGACGTGACAGCGAATGGGAACCCAAAGGGACCCCAATCAAGACTCTAAACATATCATTACACATCCTTGGTTAGGGAAGCAATTAAATAATAGTAAAAGAGTAGAAATAAGGGAACATAGGGCTATAAGATATCTTTCATATCATAAAACATCAAAGAGTCAAAGAGATTCAAGGTGCATATCATTATTACATAACTTATGCAACGACACCTCTAAACATAGAACTTAGGGAGGGGCGAGGCAAGACATGCAACCAGGATCACCCTCATAGTCAAAGCATAAAATAAAATGAAAGAGAGTCTTTATTCATAGCATAAAATCAATGGTACTTTCCCCGAAATTAACGACTCACCAACTAGCTTGAGAGTAATCGTACTAGCCACATGGAGGAGGAGGAGGAGGATCGTGAGGAGCTTTGATTCCTACATAGTACATATAGTAATAGAGCATGCATTATTACGTTTGAATGTACTAAGTATCTATAGTATAATGCAACAATAGATAGGCAGCATAATCGAAATACATAATTAGGTAATAAATGAGCATGTAGTAAAATGACTTGCATGAGTGATGCTTGATGTTAAACATGCTTACATATAACATATTACATGTGTAGTCGGAGACACATTATCTTATAACAAGTAGCTTAGTACTTAGAATCCAATGTAAACCACCCCTTAGAAGTGATTAAGATACCAACCCCTCAATTAGTTGACAGACATGACCACCCTCTGTCGGAAGTGGTTGAGGTACCAACCCTCAATTCGTTGATGGCTTACCACCTCCATCCAAGGCAATTTTGGTACTAACCCCTCAATTTGTTGAAAGATATGACTATCCTTTGTTGAAAGTTATTGAGGTACCAACCCCTCAATTGGTTGATGGTTTACCACCCCTATCCGAGGTGGTTGATGCATCACCCATAAATTGTCTATGGACAACTCACAACACAATAAATACTTCTTATTAAATCAACATATATATACCATTCTTTCATCATCATATAGTCATTAAACTCATATGCCATACTTTAGTCCTTCAACAACTCAAGAACCATTAACCGAACATTTCTTCAAACACTTGGCAGTTGTATAATGCTAGTATGAAACAATGCAATTCAAGAGTGAAATCATGCAAAAAAAAACTCAATGTAAAACTACCAAGCAATACTTAGTAATACCCTCATACAATATACATCAAAATCCTTTATCAAATCTCAAGATACATCTAAGATTCATAGCTCAAAACATGCTTAGATAGTCATACTTTTACAAAAGCCCAACATAGTTTATAGTAAAATTCATAATAGAAAACCCATAAGTAAAATCAACTTAGAAACTAGTAATTCAGGTGAAAAAGAAGCTTGGGCACCATGGGTGAAAGGAACCAATGGTTGAAACCTACATACCTTAGCTTCAAAGAATTTCTTGATGAAGATTGGAATGGAGACTTGAAGCTTGAGTGAAATTCTTAAGACCCAGAATGAGTTTGAAACCCTTGATTTTGAGTAAAATATTTGTCTAAATATTTGGGAGAGTATTGGGAAATATCTTGTATGATATGAAGGTGAAATATGGCTAAGTATCTGTATTTTCACGTGTAGGAAGACTTAGGCCCAAGACCTAAAACCCTTGGACCGAACAAGAAAACTGTGCAAAAATAACATTGGTTCGTGATGGAGGTGCATTGTGGTACCATCACGGATAGACACTGGATAAGCAAAATTATGGATTTTTTGAATTTTGATATGGTTGCTCTAAGATCAGGGTTAGACCCATCTCCCACTCAATATTTTCCCCTAATCAAAAATATAAAGTTGAATTTTTAGTATCGCGCACAGATTTTGAAATATATAGAAATTATGATTTTGAGCACTTCCAAAGCACATTTTTGAACACTATTTGGGATTATATCACAGACCTGATTAATTAGATCTATCACCATGTTTTCACACCTTGTACATGTCTCTCAATCTATTGTTAATTTGCATTCTAGAATTGTTGTTACCTTAATCTTAGTGTTTACTTACTCGCAACCCCCTATTTTAACTCTACAAATGCCCAGTTCAACACATTACTTCACCTCTTGAATGCTCATTCCCTATGGGATTCGACCCAAACTCTTATTAGTCTATTATGTTGATAACGATCATCCCTATTTCTATTAGCAAAGTAGGTTTGAATGTCATAAAATTGGTGTTGTTCCAGGGAATGGTGCTACTTCTTGATTGAAGTTTTGTTTGAACTACATTTGTATAGTTAGAGCTGTCTTATTACTTATTTTTGTTTCTACTATTGTTATTTAGGTGAAAAGATGGATGATGCTAGAAGTGTACACGGTGACAATGTGGGAGAAGCGAATGACTTCTGCGATGTCGATTAGGATCAAGTGGGAAGTACAAAAGTGATCTGCTTACCCTTATTGGTTGGAGGTTCTGTATTTCATATCATGAGTACAATGTTAGAATTGCTTCAACTAAAGGATTTGTTTGGAGGGCAAGCCCATGAAGTTCCCCATGAGTATCTTCAAAATTTCATTGATTATGTTTTCCATTAAACTTCTAGGGTGTCACACAAGAAGCCATCAAATTGAGGCTCCTCCTGTTCTCCATAATTAGAGAAGCTATGAGGTGGCTAACTGAGTTTCCTTGTGATTCAATTACATCCTATGAGAAACTACAACATGTGTTCCTTGAAAGGTTTTTTCTTCCCTCGAAGATGGTGAAGCTATTCGTAATGACCAACCTAGGGGCCCAGTCATAACATAATGAAGAAGATACCTGAAGGCACCTCACACAAGTCATCTCAAGCATTCTAGGTTCTTAGTGGAAATAATTTGCAAAAAAAACTATAGGAAAGGGACTAAGGGCTGATAATGAAACAACATTAAAAAGCAATAGAAATTCTACAATCATCTTGTTTCTCTATATGTATACCAACTACATCATAAGCAGATGAGACCCATATTGGTCAATCTCCATCAAATAGAAGAAGTCTAAAACAGTGCAACATAGAAAGTGAACGCCTCAAAAGGGATACAGATACCTTGTCTAAAATCAAAGCAAATATACAAGATAAAATGAAAAAATGGAGGAGTCCCAAACTATGGGCTCAGCACGAATAATAAAGCTAGTCATTAATGCTGAGTATTAGCCATGAGCCAGTGGAGGAGTGCCTATGTCTACATGGTTAAATCATGTAGGTAAAATATGTATTGGTATGTTTGAATGTACTAAGAATGTGAGATGCCATGCATGGATGAAATTGTAATGCAATCATTATTAAACGTAACATATAAGTATACATATGATAAGAAATACATAAGGTAAGCTTAAGCATGCACAAGGAATATGGCTCTAGATCAATATGAGACAACATATAAGAAAGAACATATAATGAAAACATTACATAAGATCATAAATCTTGTGAGATTATAACTTAACTGACAATAAGACCATATGAGCTACTACATGGAATCCAATGAACTTATTCTGTTAGGAAAAGGCCAATGCACTCCTTCTGTTAGGAAAAGGGGAATCTACTTGCCAGGGTAGATATCCAAAACTTGGTAACTTTTTAGTTGTATCTTTCATAACCTTTGGGCCTACGTGGATCCACTAGCCTAGCCTATAAAGAATCCTATGGTGGCACATAGTTAGGGACATAGGGATTTAGCTTCTAAAGGTCATACCTCAACTAATAGAATGAGTTCCAATTTCTAGTCCTCTCAGTACTAAGTCATCCCGCTAAATCATTAAAATATATCTTAGAATCATAAGTAGCAATTAATAAGAGTAACTCAAAACTTAGGAATCTTTCTTAAACATCTTTTAGGGCATATATTATTATACTTATATCTTTGATAAACTTAACTTTAAAGTTGTTCATTGATGCTCTAATCATCATGATAAATCATAGAAAGCTTTACTAAAAAAAATAGGTGGGCTAGGCTTTGTCATGAAACAATCATAAATCACATAAGTCATAAGAAAATTTCTCTTTTAAGGGAATATTGAAAACACCCAACCTTTAAGTCATTGAAAACAATTATTGAATCATCATCATTAGTCGAATATGCATGTATATACATAGAAAAATAGTTGTTGAACTTCATAAGTATCATTTAATAACATAAATATCATGAGATCACTATAAACATGGTCATTAACTTGAAGAACTTAAAGGTAAAATACTTAATAAGAAACTTTATGTAGGGGTGACAAGTGGCGGGTTGGATCAAACTTAAATGGGTTATAATGTGTCAAGACACCAAATGGGTCAAGACCAATCCAATCCAAATTTTCTTGGGTCAAAATTAGTTGGGACAAAATGGGTTGAGATATGGGTTATAGAGCCGGTTAAGACCCAACCCGACTAAATTTTTATCAAGTTTTACTTATTTTATTTATTCTTTTTCAATATTTCAGTACTTAATCAAATTATAATTTTCTTTATTATGGATATATAAAATATATCAAATCGAAAATAAGGTGTTTTGAAAATATTTTAACAAGATATCTCTTGAATTAATTCGAGTTGCATATCAACTTAATTTTAAATGGGTTAAAATGGGATGGGTTGAGATGGGTTGAGCTAATAATTGGGCGGGTTATTAACCCACCCAGACTTTAACGGATCAGGTTGGGTTGGCAAGTTGGGATTAATTTTGCCACCCCCAACTGTATGGGTGGAAAGATACCCATAAATCAACTCAGATATCTTGGGCTTCTTGAGAGCTTTTTGCCTTAAGGAATTTTTTAGTTGAAAGAACGAGGAGAATGGGTGCTTCTTAGGGCTTAAAGGCTAATTAAGGGTCCATTTCCCATCCGCAAAATGATGCAGTTTAGGAATAGAAAGGATGAAAATAACAAAATTACCCCTCATTTAAACTATCAAAATCGACCTACAAGACCTTGATTGCGTATTGTAAGTCGATCTACGAGCTGTAAGTCCCTCTCATTTGATAACACATTTGAAATTCTTGAAAACTAACTTTGTTGGACCCAAAACTACGAGGCCTTTTCATGGATCGTATGATATTTTACAACCTAGGTTTGGACTTGTATAGCCCTTCTACACTCAGCATTTTACACCTCATCCTTGGCCTTAATCCATGAAGAACCTTACAAGTTGTTTCCTAGTTTATGGGTCATCTGAAAACTCATAGGTCATCCTTCAGAAATCTCCAAATTTTCTTCATGTCTATTAGTTCCATTCACGGCCTCACCTATGGACCATATGACTTTCTATGAGCCTTCACTTGATCTATGGGTTACCCCACACTTGGAAACCTTTTCCCTTATTGAAGTTCTATGTTTAAGAATGGAACCTATGCGTCATATGTCCACTTTATAGGCCGTAAGTCATTCCCGTAAAAATGACTTCAGGTCATTTTTCAAGCTAACCTTTCTGTATTCAGGGCTCCTAAATTGGGGGTCATTACAATATTTCCACCTTGGGAATATTCATCCCTAAATGTACTTAAAGGCAGGCTCTAAATCGTAAACTAGCAGCTACTAACCTAGTATGCATGCAAAAGTGCAAAGTTAAACATTTCTTCTAAAAAATTTTAGATTTCATACTTAAAAACGTGTCTCAACACAGTTCGTAAACATCAAAATAAATGCATATATCATGAAAAACTAGAATGCACGGAATTTGAGATTTTAGGAAGAATTTCTTAACACCTTAGGCTTGAGTAGAATGAAATAGATATGGATAATACTTCATCATATCTGCTTTCACTTCCCATGTAGCACCCTCAACTTATTGGTTTCTCTAAAGCACTTTGGCTGATGCAACTTCCTTGTTCCTTTGCTTTTTCACTTGATGGGCTAGAATTTCAATCAATATCTCTTCATAACTCAAATCCTCTTCAAAGTTCACATCATTCAAAGGAAATACGAAACTTGGGTCACCTATGAATTTTCTCAACAAGGACACATGAAGGGATGAATGAATCACATATAACTCATTAGGTAAACCCAACTCATATGCCACCTTCCCCACTCTTCTCACCACCTTATATGGTCCTACATATATAGGACTTAGTTTTCCTTTCTTACTGAACCATAGCACACCTTTCATTGGACACACCTTCAAGTAGACTTAATTACCATCTTGGAACTCAAGTTCCCTTTCTGTCACCTCGAAATAGGACTTTTGTCAACTTTGGGCTGTTTGAAATTTTTTGCTTATTGTTTTAATTTTTTTGATAACATTCAGCACCAAGTCTGGTCCTATTAATGCCACCTCACCAACTTTGAACCATCTGATGGGTGATCTACATCGTCTACTGTACAACGCTTCAAATCGTGTCATCCCAATACTTGCACGGAAGTTATTGTTGTAGGAAACTTGATAAGTGGCAAGTGTTCATCCTAAATCCCCTTAAATTACAAGACATAAGCTCTTAACATATCCAATGTTTGAATAGTCTTTTTGGCTTGTCTGTTAATTTGGGGATGAAAAGTTGTACTCAACTTCACCCTATTACCAAGTCCTTTTTGAATAGATTTCCAAAAGTGAGAAGTAAATTGAACTCCACGATCGATATGATAGATTACATAATTCTATGCAACCTCAATAACTCTTAAATATACAAACGAGCATAGCCCTCAACATTTAAAGTAGTCCTGATCGGTAGGGAATAAGCAAACTTTGTCATGCGGTCAACTATCACCCATATGGAGTTAAAATACTTTTTGTTTTTGGCAACCTAACTATGAAGTCCATGTTAATATCTTCCCTTTACCAAGTAGGAATATGGATGTCTTATCCTAGGCAATTGGCATAAATGAACACAAATTGTGCAATGTCCTTATTCTATTCCGCCAATAAATCTGCCTCAAGTCTCTATACATCTTGGTAGTGTCGGTATTGATGGAATATAAAGAGTTATAGTGTCACAACCCACCAATTTTCCATAAAAATAAGGAAGAATCTACAGTTAAGGAGAAGAAACTAGAGTCTTGGAGAGGTTTTTGGAAGACTTTAGAACTTTGTGGATAACACTGGAAGCTCCTTGGAAGACTCAAGAATGTTATAGTAAAATCATTTAGACAATTAAAAAAATCTTGAGCCACATAGTCAAGACTTGGAAAGTCATAGAGAACTCTAAATGTGTAGAGAATTCTAGAATAGCGACTTAAGTGTAAATAGTAAGAGACTTGTAAATAATTATTATTTATAGTTTGGCCCCTATGAAGTAGTATAAATAGGAAGGCTATTCATTTGTAAGGTATCAAACCATAAATTTAGAAATTATAAGCATTCTCCAAGCAATATATAAGCCTTCTTTCAAAAGTTCTCTCTTAGTCTTCTTATCTAGCATTCCCTTAGTGACCAAAAATTAAAGGGTTACTTGTATTTGCAAGAGCCTGAAATATTTATGAGTGAATTGACAAGTCTGCATAGAAGCCTTAGCGTGAGTTTTTAGTTCGTGACAATGTGGTATTAGAGCAGGTCTTACTAAGGGAAACATGGCATCTGAGGGAGACATAAATGCCACTAACACCGCTAATGTTATGGTTGATGTTGGCAAGAAATGCAAGGGAAAGAAAAGTTCAAAGAAGATTAAGGAGGTGTCAGTTAGACCGATACTAAGAGAAGCTATAACAACCCACTCACTCTTAGCTACTGAGTTGAGTTACATGAATGAGGCAAGGAGAGCACTAAGTCACACTCGACATAGGATAGGTCGTGAGGGTGGATACGACCAGACTATCATGATCCAAGCATAGGGCTTAGATGTGACATGGCAAATGAGAACCCAAAGGGACCCAAACAAGCCTCTTAGCATATCAATCACATATCCTTGGTCACGGAAGCAAAGCAAATAGTAGTACGAGATATATAAAATGGGAAGTAGGATTAAGGGAAGTCTCAAATATAAACAAATCATAAGAGTGAAGCTCGTAAGACAATAACATCATAATATCCAACATATACCTCTAACTTGGAATAGAGCGAGGATCAAGACACTTTCTGGGCTCATCCTTGTAATGTCAAATGTTCAACACAAAGAAGTCTTAAATAGGTAGAAAAGTGGATAGTGTCCTCGAACTTGAGGACTTACAAAGCTTGTCTTTGAAGTATCTCACTAGCCACGTGGAGGATGATCAAGAGGAGCTCCGACCTCTACATGGTCATATCATGTAGGCATAAAATATGCATTAGTACTTTTGAATGTACTAAGTATGTAGGATGCAACACAACAATACATAAGACAATATAGTCAAAATGCATAGTAATAGGCAATAGATGAGCATAGTCTCAATATGGCATTCACAATCAATGCTTGAAGTAAGACATGTTTATAAATCATTCAACTTGCGTAGAATATGATCCATATATGGGAAGAGACCTGAATCGACAAAGATAAGATTAAGGGAGCTATAACTTGGAATCCCGATGATTATCCCTCATTGGTAAAGAGGTGGTCTAATTGCCAAGGTAAACCATACTTCGCCTTAAGGAGAAGTAACCCCCCTTACAGGAACCTATCCTATTTCAGGGTGGATTTCATGATAAAGTACACTAAATGGGTCCACAAGTATAGCAAGAGTAATGTATAATCCTATGTTGGCACATACTTTGAGGAAAGGAGTATGGACCCTTGAAGATAGTCCACACCAACATCCAATCCATTAGTGCTAAGTTTAATCTCACGGAATACTTGAAATAATTATACTTTAATCATAACATGAATAGCTTGTAAGAACATGACTTGAGTAGCTCAAAAACATGCTTGACCTCTAATGGTGAGCCTAACTTGAAGCATGAGAGTAGATCATAATCATACATGAACCCTTGCTTTAACATGAATGGCTCACAAGAGGTAAAATCTTGAAAACAGGGCTTAACTTGATAGTTGTAACATCACAGATACTTTTCATGAATTCAATACATACTTGAAATCCCTTAATCATCATATAGTCACTCGACTTGTAAATTATGAAATAGATCATCAATAACTTGAGAATTCTTAACTTGACATTTTATCAAGGACATGGTGGGTTCATGATAATTGTTCAAAATCATGCAATTTGAAAGTGAAATAATATGAGAAAACTCAACGCAAATCAACCCACCAACATATTGTAAAACCCTCATGTAGGGTACCTTGAAATCCATCATCAAATCTCATAATAGATTATAGTTTCATAGCTCGAAACATGCATAGTCTCAATAGACAAAACTCATTCATAGTACAAGCTTGAAATAGATACTCATGCATAATAAATCAACATTTCATAAAATCCCTACATAATTTATACTCATAATCCATAATACAAGATAAACAAAGGTAATACAACTTGAAAACATGCAATTTTCATAAAAAAGAAGATTGGGCTCCATGGGTGAAAGGACCCAATGGATGAAACACATATACCTTAAACTTGTGTTTTCTTGATGTAAACTTGAAGGAAATTTGAAGCTTGAATGAAGTTCTTAAGATCTAGACTATGCTTAGACACTTGAATTTGGATGAGAATTTTTAATAAAATGGTTGAGAGGTTTTAGAGAGGGTTTTTGAGTTATATGGAGTTGAAAAATAGCTAAGTACAGGATATTTCTCATATAAATAGGCTTGAGGCCATGACCCTAATGCCCCTAGATCGAAATAGGAAATTAAGAAATTGCTAAAACTACTCCATGATGGGTTCGCATTGCGGAACCATCGCGCACTCTTACTGTTTCTAAATATTTGCAAAAATTATTTTTATTATAGTTCTTCTAATATATGGGAACTCATCCCCAACTCAATTTTGCCCCCAATCAAGAATATGAAGTCGAACTTTTGATATCGCGCACAGATTTTGAGATATATGGAAATTACATTATGGGCATATTTAAAGCACATTTTTAGGGCATTTCACAGACAGGCAGTGGAATTCTTAGGCAAGAACTTGAATCAACTTGATGGCAAGTTTCAGACCTTGGATGAGTTCACCCTTGAGGAGAATGATGATATCTGAAAAGAGTTGGGCGGACATCAGGCGAAAGAGTACCAGCTGAGGGAGAACATCACTTCCTTGGAGTGCCGATCACTTCTTTGGAGAGTTGACTCATGGATGAATCGGAGGCCATGAATTCTAGAGTGAAGCCACTTGAGGAAGGTATGGCTGATGGGAGATGTGTAGGGATTGCTTGAGAAAGTGAGACCAAGATCTAGGCTTCCAAGACACCTATATTCAAAGGCATCGATGACACAAAAGAGGTGGACAAATTCTTATGGCACTTGGAGAATTACTTGAAGTGTAACAAGGTGAGGAACGATGAGAGAAATATCAACACAGTCGTTTATACCTAACGGAGATTGCCATGCTATGGTGGAAATAAAATGAGTTGGAGATAGGGAAGGGGATGTGACCATCGACTCATGGGAACAGTTCAAGAGCGAGTTCAAGAAGGCGTTCTTCCGAAATAATGTAATCTATGATATAAAACACAAATTTAGGGAGCTAAAGCAAATAGGTAGCATAAGGGTCTATGTAAAGGATTTTACTACCCTTACACTCTGGATTCCCATACTAACAGATGAGGATATGATGTTACACTTCATGGAAGGCCTATTTAATTGGTCCAGGATGGAGCTGGAATGCTGACATGTTAGGACCATCGACGAGGCCATCACATGGGCAGAGGCTTTGATAGACTCTCGATATGAAAGGCATGGTAGAGACCGAGAAGAAGAGTGGGGAGGTTATTATGAGCAAGGTAGGGGATATGGTGACAAAGGCAAGGGTATGCAGCCATATCCCAAGAATCATGACACTTGCACGCCTGATAACAGGAGGTTCAAGAAACAAAGTAGTGGAAAAGGCAAGGCACAACCTGAGAAAGAGATTAAGTTCTACGTATGCGGAGGGTCGTATAGCTACAAGAAGTGTCTCAAATTGAAGAGCTTTGGTGCCATACTGTGGGAACGAAAGGAGCACAAGGCGCAGGAATAGGCACTCAAATCAGGGAAAGAATTGGACAAGGATCAGGTAGGTGTGATTGGACTATGTGGAGCCATCACAAAGTAGCCAGAGAAGCCAAATATGTATAACACGCAATACATGGATATCACGATAAATAGACGACCCACTCGTGCCATGGTCGACATAGTCATAGAGGCCAACATCATGTCCAAGTCTGCGACAGCCAAGTTGGGGCTAAAATATAACCTAACTAATATTCAACTTAGGATCATCAATGCGCCAATGACTCCTATGTATGGGGTTGCTCATGGAGTCGACATAGCATTGGACAAGTAGATGGAAAGAAAAACTTTCACGTCACCTCGATAGATCTCTTTGATATCATCTTTGGGTAGTAATATTTCCAAAAGTTCCATGCGATGATCGACCCATACCTCCAATAACTCATAATCTTGTAGAAAGGATGTTTTGTTATGGTACCCTTAGTCAAGATGCCTAAGTTAGAGGGACAAGTTCAATTACCGGCCTTGCGGCTTATGGAGGGGTTTCAAGATGAAAAGCCATTGTTATATTCCACAATAGATAAGAGGAAAAATCATCAAAGAGAATCCATCAAAGGAAGCCAAGCGAGAACAAGGTCAGCCAACCAAAACAGTGCTCCTTAGGTGCTGAAAGGGGCAAACCCCAGCAGAGACCACGTAGGGATAGACTAGAGGTATGTGGTAGTCCGAAGGTGGAGATTGGGAGTTTGAGGGGAGTATGGTAGTTACACCTACAACATTACACTAAGGATATCACAACATCAGGTGGGGGAGAGTGTAACGACCCACCGATCTTCATAAAAAGAAAGAGGAATCTAGAGTCAAGAAAAAGAAACTAGAGTCTTGAAGAGGTTTCCTGAAGATTCTGCAACATTGTGGATAACACTTGAAGACTCTAGAATATTATATTAAAACCATATAAACACTTAGAAAATCTAGAGCTATGTTGTCAGGACTTGGAAAGTCTTACAGAACTCTAGATGTGTAAAGAATTCTAGAATATGGACTCAAGTGTAAATATTAGGGGAATTGTAAGTAATTATTATTTATAGTTTGGTCCCTGAGGAGTGGTATAAATAGGAGGGCTATTCATGTATAAGGCATCAATCCAGCAATAAAAAAATTGTAAGCATTCTCCAAGCAATATACAAGCCTTCTTTCAAAAGTTCTCTCTTAGTCTTCTTATCTAGCATTGCCTTAACGATCAAGAGTTAAAGGCTTGCTTGTATATGCAAGAGCATGAAAGATTCGTAAGCAAATCGACAAGTGTTGCATCGAAGCCTTAGCATGAGTTATAAGTCTATGACATATGGGCTTCTTGCATGATCAATTTCTTCAACTCACCATCATTGGGCACACACAACCTTCCTTGATATCGGAGTGCGCCATATCCCCCTTGTGAGAAGACTTCTATCTTTTCATCTTTACAAAAGTTTTTGACTCAACTAGGCCAGATCAAGAACCATTGCACCACCACTTTCAGACTCACTCAATTTCACTCATAATCTAACCAACATATGAACATCTTTGGCCAACACCATTTTTCCATAATCTTCAATGTGGGACTCGATACCTAAGGAAATTCTTCTAAGTGTGTCAACTAGCACATTGGCCTTTCATGGGTGGTAGTTTACACTCGTATCATAATCCTTGAGTAGCTCAAACCACCTAAGTTTCCCTAAGTTGAGATCTTTTTGGGTAAACACATGTTAGAGCCTCTTGTGGTCGGTTAAGACATCCACATGAACTCCATATAAGTAATATCACCAAATCTTTATGGCAAACACCACTGCCGCAAGCTCAAGTCATGAGTCGGGTAGTTCTTCTCATGAACTTTCAATTACCTTGAATTATAGGCAATCAGTTTACCAGTTTGCATTAACACATAACCCAACCAAATCCTTGATGCGTCACAATACATGATTAGACCATCATTCCCTTCTGGTAATGTCACTATGAGGGCTGAAGTTAACAGATTATTTAAAGTTTGGAAACTCCTCTTGTATTCATCTGTCCACACAAACTTAGCCTTCTTTTATGTTAGCTTGGTGAGTGGAGACAAAATAGAGGAGAAGTCTTGCACAAACCTTATATAGTGATAAGCTAGATCCAAGAAACTCTTTATGTCGGTAGGAGTCAATGACCTTGGTCAGTTCCTTACCTCTTCAGTCTTCTTAGGATCAAGCTTGATGCCCTCGATAGATACCACATGCCCAAAAACGGCGACCACATCTAGCCAAAACTCACACTTATAAAACTTTACATAGAGTTTCTGTTCCCTGAAGGTTTATAATACTACCTAATGTGCTACCAAAATACCACATTTTTTATGCTTAAAACTTGGATTTTTATGTGTTCTCAATACGTTGTTAGTTGGTTTTATGTCTTTTTGTGTTTATATTTGCAAGATTATATGTTGGCCTTGATTTTGGGAAAAAGTGCAGAAGTTACTGATTTTTGCCATTATACGCGACCCTTTATGAGCCGTAGGGTGGTTTCGTGAACAATTCTATTAAAGGACTGCTTTTTAAAGTTTATTCTACAAATATACAGATGATATATAGAAGGTTTTATGAGCCATAGCAGATGGTCCATGACCCGAGGATCAGAGATTAGGACTTTCTAAAGTTTTATCAGACAAAACCCCCTTTACGGGGTCATAAACCACTTTATGAGTCGTAGAAGGGTGCCATAGAATTTAAGTCTAAATTTCTAACAGCTGAGTACGAGACCCCAATTAAGGGTCATGGAATGAAATACAACCAATAAACCCTTTTCATATGGTGTGCCAACCAGTTCTCCTATTTTGTTTAGGACTTATGTTTTACTTATTAAAGATAAGTTTTTAGGATAGTTTTCAGAAGTTTTTGCCTAGTACTCAGAAACTCAATAATTAGGGAGAGAAAATTATGAGATCATATTGGAGAGTCTTTTAAAACTCTTGTGTTTTAATTTCATCTTTAAGCTTATGATTCTTATTGAAGTTGGATTTGCTTATACTCAATCCATAATTTTTGCATCTACACAAAGCATGAGTAAAACTGGATAATTCATAATTCTTGGAAGGTGTATATGCATGTATTAATTAACTCTCTTCGTTTTGCATATTTTTTGATGGTGGTTAATATTAGGACCCGCCTAGTATTACTGACTAGACCAAGGTAGTAATGAATAGAAAAAAAGATAATATATAGGATTTGATTGATGTGTTGTCGTTTAATAAACCAAACTAGGCCAATAGGAGTTGTACTAGGAATAATAGGTAAGGGTTAGTAATGTACACTATGGAGATGGGCCAAGTCGCATAGTGAAATTCACCTCTCACCTTTGACCAAAGGGCTTGGTAAACATAACTTACCGTCCTGCATGCTATACATTAGAAAATAATTAGGTTACCTAGTGATACTGAGTTGGGGAATCATGGAACATAATACCCTAATTTCTCTCCATATTGACTTCTCTCTTGGGTTAGTTAGTTTAGTTATATCTTTCATCGATTATTGCAAACTCTCTCTTTGAGGAAGTAAGTTGGTTAACCATTCGAGTTACGATTATCAAATTCTCTTGAGTCTATATACTACCTTTGGGTTTGATCCTAACCTTTGTTAGGTTCTATTTCTTGACAACAACTATTTTATCCTGTAAAATAAAGGTGTAACTTGGGTGACATCAAGATTTTAGTGCCGTTGCCAGGCAATATGGCTAGACTTAGTAAATTCATAAGTAATTCGGGTGTTAATCCTTAGTTCCTTTGTTTCACTTCTATTTGTTGTGTTTGTTTGATTTTCAGGTTGTAAGTGTAGTGTATGCCCAACACCCGGAGTCAAGGAAATCCCTCAGCTCTATTTGACCCAAAGATCCATAGAACATTGAGGAGAATGGCCCAAGACCATACCAATAATGTGGACAATGCAGATCTAAACAGGAATAACAATGAGGATGTTGAGAATGAGCACCTAACTTCTCTGGAGGACATTGCTCCACAGCCTCAGGATTTCAATGCCAATGCTTACCAGTGGAATCAATATAGGCTGAATCCTATGGCTACGGAGGTGATTGGAGCTATTGTGTTGTCACCACTACCGACAGACACAAAGTTTACAGTCTTGAGTGGGTTAGTTTAGATGCTGCAAAATCATGGGCTATTTGCAGGCTTACCATCCGAGGATCCTCAAAGCCACCTATATAATATGACTTTCCTCTATAAGAGTGTAATGAGAACATAGAATCTATCTATGGATGTTTTATGACTTCATATATTCCCATTATCTCTTATGGGCAATGCAATATTATGGCTATTTGAGCTCCTACAAAGTTCAATCACTAGTTGGGAGACTTTCAGAATGCCTTTTATGAGAGTTACTCCCCTAGATCAAAGAAGCTCAAGTTGAAAGATGAATCAATAACTTTGAGTAACTTCCTTGTGATTCGATCAATACTACTTGGGAGCAGTTCACTAAATGTCTATAGAGCATCCCTGACCACAAGATAATTGATGATGCTTTTGTGGAGATCTTCTATCATGCCCTTGATAAAAAACAGTCAATCCTCTACTGAACTATCATAGGGGGCATGTTCTTAGATTAGCCATTTACAAAGATCGCAGAGCGAATGGAAAGAGTAGCCAAAACTAATCATGCATGGGGGCAGAGAGAAAGAGCATCTACTAAAAGTTCATGCACTGTGTGTATTAGTCTGGATCAATTAAAAATCAATAAAAAAATCATGCAATAGCTTGCACAGATGCGCACAGGTTTGGAGGTGATGATGAAGAAGAACTAAGAGCTAGTGAATACAATAGTTCATCAACCTACATATGCACATATGTATGATGAGCCATATTATGATGAGGATGCGTGTTTTGTTGTTGATCAGACGGGGGGTTTCGGGACCAATGCCCAAGGATTAAATCAAGTCTATTAGCGTCATTCTCAAGGAAACCAAGGTTAGAACTTTATTAGAGATGGAGCTTACAGGGACAGTCGTAGAGGTTATTATGATAAGAACAGTAGTCCAGAGAGTTGTAAATTGAGGTTGTGGAGAAGGCTTTAGAAATGATCCTTATGTGCCACTACATAATTATGAAGCCGGTGGAAGTAGTTCCAGAATTGAGGAGGTATTTGATCGCCTATTGAGGAAAGCAGAGGCATAGGATGAGACTTAGAGAGGCATGAAATCAGAGATTTTAAGTATAAATAAAAAAATAGAGTCACACACTATGGCTATCAAACAACTTGAACAATAGTTCGTGAAATGACCCCAAAATGTCATTGAAAATGTACCTCGGAAGTGCCTGAAATTATCATTTTCATATATCTCAAAATCCATGTATGATATCAAAAATCCAACTTCATATTCTTGTTCAAGGGGAAAATTAAGTGGCAAATGGGTATAACCCCAAATTTGGAGAAACCCTATCAAAATCCAAAAATCACAAAAATGTTATTTCCAGTGAGCATCCGCACCCCTGGCTCGACACACCAAGTGTGCGCTATAGTGTATTTTTGGCTAATAGTTTCTATCTCGGTCCAAGAATTTTGGCTCTTGGGCTTATGTTTTTCCATGCTTGAAAATACATATACATAGCCATATTTTATCTTCATACCATTTAAGATATTCCCAAATATTCTCTCAAACACTTGGATAATATTTCATCTCAAAATACAAGTGTCCAAATCTCTTTCGGATCTTAAGGATTTTACTCAAGCTTCAAGTCTCCATTTTCAATCATCATCAAGAATTCTCCAAAGCTAAGGTATATGGGTTTCATTCATAGGTTCCCTTCACCAATGAAGCCTAAGCTTTATTTTTACTTAAATTACATGATTTAAGTGAATTTACTTATGGGTATTACTTACTATATATTTGACTATGAACTATGTTGGGGGTTTCAGGAAATGGCAACTGTTTTAGCATGTTTTGAGCTATGAATCTAAGATCTATTGTGATATTTGATGAAGAATTTTGGTGTATATTTCTTGAGTGTGTTACCAAGTATTGATTGATGGTTTTATAATAGATTTCCTTATATGATTTCATCCCCAAATTGCATGGTTTTACACTAGCTCTACACACCCATCAAGAGAATGTTCGATAAAATGTTCGATTATGGTTTCTTGTGGAATTGAAGGTCCAATGCATTTCTAATGAGTCAAATGAGTTTATGATGAGAAAATGTATGTATATGATATTCTCCTATATAGTGTTGAAAATTGACAATGCCCTACTCGGGGTGTTAAGAGCCCAGGTAACTATGTCGAGGGGTTTGTACCTTGATAAATGGGCTGAGGGGTTTATACCTCAATCACCAGTGGTGGTAGAGTGCGAGTATCCACCAACCAAATTAAGTGGTTTGTACCTTGATAATTGGGTTAATGGGTTTGTACCTCAATCACCAAGGGTGGTAGGGTATGATGATCTACCAATTAATCAAGGGTTTTCTACCTTGATAAACTATGAACTAGTTAATGATGGCATCTTCTTTCACATGTATTATATTTTATGTAAGAATGATTTACTTTATGCATCTTCCATGCATGCCATATTGATATATACTACTCATTGCTTATGCTTATGCATTTTGATTATGTTGCTTATCTCTTATTGCATTGCACTATACATACTTAGTACATTCAAACATACTAAAGCATACTCTATGTCGACATGATGTCACCATGTAGGAACTGGAGCCCCACTTGAGCATCTTCCTCCATGTGGGTAGTATGAATTCTCTCAAGCTAATTGGTCAATCCTCCATTTCGGGGACAATATCTATGATCTCATGCTATGTACTAAGACTATCTTCATTTTATGTATGTATTGACTATGAGGGTGAGCCTGGTTTGTTTTCTTGGCCTTTCCTCTTATCTATGTTGTAGAGGTGTTGTTGGCCATATCATGTATTGAGCCTTGACTCTCTTGTTATGGTGCTTATGTTATGAAAGTATTCTTTTAGCCCTTTTCCCTCATTTTTACACTTATTATGTTGTTTGACTGCTTCCACGATTAATGATGTGTAATGATATATTAAGAGGATTATTTCGGGTCCCTTCGGGTTTCCTATTCGCCGTGTCATATCTAGTCTCTAGGCTTGGGTCATGAAAAACTTGGTGTCAGAGAACTATGTTATTAATGGTCCGCAACATCTAATACATCGTGTTGATTAGAGTCCAATTCATGATTATGTTGTGCACCACAATTATGAGTAGGAGGCTATGAAATGTTTTAGGAAATGTTTTCCTTCTTCATGTTCTGAGTTGTGCTATCGAGTTAAGTAAGGCTTTCCCCCCCCCCTCCCCGCAACAATTGTTCTTTACTATGCTAGATCATGCCTAGTATAAGAGGAAGGAGAGCCCGCACTCCTGAGGAACAATCGACTCATGGTGAGCACCAGTATGCTCTCACTTTCCTAGCATAAGTTGTGGCTAACCAAGCCAATCAAGGGGCCTAAGCCCCTTGAAATGACCCAAACGTTCCCAAAAATATGACTAGGAAATGCTCGAAATTGTAATTTCTATATATCTCATAATCCATGCGTGATATCGAAAATCCAAGTTCATATTCTTTTTTCAAGGGGCAAAATTGAGTGGAAAATAGGTCTAACCCAAATTTTAGAGCAACCGTAGAAACATTTGAATTTTCCAAGTGAGCTAAATATCAGTGTAAGTGGGCATTCCTTCCATGGCATGCAGTAGTGTTAAAATTGTTCTGATTTTTTAATTCGGTGCAAGACTTTTAAGTCTTGGGCCTAATTGTTCTGATACGTGAAAATACCTATACTTATCCATTTTTTACCCTCATATCATCCAAAACATTCCCCCATACTCACCAAAACACTTAGCCAAATAATTCACTCTTAAATTCAAGACTCAAACCCTCTTTCGAATCTTAAGGATTTCACTCAAGCTTCAAGTCTCCGTTAAAGTCTTCTTTAAGAAATTCTCCAAAGCTAAGGTATATGAGTTTCTTTCATGGATTGCTTTCACCCATGATGACCAAGATTTCTTTTTGTAAAAATCACATGATTCAAAGTTTAGTTACTCATGGGTTTTCTTTATTATGAAAATCACTGCACAATATATTGGAGTTAATGAAATTGTGACTATTTTGCCTTGTTTTGGGCTATGAATTTAGATCTATCATGAGTTTTGATGAAGATTTTGATGTCTATTACTTAAGGGGGTTACCAAGTATCTATTGGAGGTTTTACATTGATTTTCTAGCATGATTTCACTCTTGAATTGTATGGTTTTACACTAGCATTACACACCTGCTAGGTGTTTGATAAAATGTCTAGTTATGATTTCTTGAGGAATTGAAGATACAATGCATATATTTTGAGTTGAATAACTTTATGATAATGATAGAAATGGTTATATGTGTTGTTTTAGGAGAAAGTACCCATGGTGTTGAAGTAGATTGTTTGGTTCTTATGTTTGTTGTATTCTTGGGAAAATCAAGAGTTCTTTCTTGGTGATTGAAATGTAATGGTTTGATGATCTAGTTCTATCGAATGCTTAATCCAAAAAGGGATAGGCTCCCATAAGGAACACCACTTAATTCGAAAATGACGGGCTCCTATAAAGAAGGTCACTAAATTCAAAAAAGGATGGACTCCTGTAAAGAAAGTCACTTAATCCAAAAAGGGACAGGCTCTTGTAAGGAGGCTCACTTAATCCAAAAAGGGACAGTCTCCTATAAGGAAGCTCACTTAATCCAAAAAGGGACAGTCTCCTATAAGAAAGGTCACTTAATTTGAAAGGGGACAGGCTCCCGTAAGGAAGATCACTTAATTAGAAAGGGGAAGGGCTCCCATAAGGAAGGTCACTTAATCCAAAAGGGGATGTACTTCCATAAGGAAGGTCACATAATCTGAAAAGGAACGGGCTCCCTTAAGGTGAAGTTACTCATAAAATTTCTCCCCAAAAGGGGACGGGCTCCCGTATCGAAGGTTGCTTCTCCAAAAGGTCTTATGTTATGTCGGTTGAGGTTTCTTCTCACACTTATATATTATAGTCTATACAAGTTGATTGGATTGTAAGCATGTTTTACTTCAAGCATCATTCATACATATCATATTATTATTATGTTATCTATTGCTTATACTTATGCATTTTGACTATGTTGCCTATCTCTTGTTGAATTGCATCCTACATACTTAGTACATTAAAATGTACAAACATATACTCTATGCCTACATAATGTTACCATGTAGGAATCAGAGCTCCTATTGATTCTCCTCGTGGCTTTACGGATTGTTCAAGGTAGCTTTTGGTGAGTCCCCATGTTCGGGGATATTACATATCTTCTTCATGCTTATGTTTAGACTACATCTTGTATATTTTAGAATACTTATGACAATGAGGGTGAGATGGGTTGCTTGTATTGGCCCCTACAAAGTTCTATCTAGAGGTGTTGTTGGACAAGTTATATATTATGCTTGAGTTTGGCTCATTTATATTATTCAAATGTTTAACTCTTTCCCGTAGTCCCAATTTCCCTTGTTTATGTATCTTATGTTGTTTTGTCTTGCTTTCGCGATCAAGGATATCTATATGATATGCTTAGAGGCTTGTTTGGGGTTTCGATGGGTTAGGATATATTTATGATATGCTTAAAAATTTGTTTAGGGTTCTTTTAGGTTCACCATATGTTGGTCATGTCTATGCTCTAGGCTTGGGTCGTGACACCCCTCATTCTCCTACATCGGCATCTCAGGTGAGGGATTTTATGAGGATGAACCTATCAGAATTCTATGATCTAACGTAGATAAGAACCCTCAAGAGTTCATTGATGAGGTCTACAAGGTATTGGCTATCATGGGTGTTAGATCGGAATAGAAAGTAGAGGTGGCAGCCTACGATCTCAAAGGGATAGCACAAATATGGTTTAATCAAAGGAAAGAGGAGAAAAGAATAAATAATGTGGTTTTTTGGGAGGAATTCAAGGCAGCTTTTATTAATAGTTCTTCCCTCTTGAGCTTAGGGAGGCCAAGATGGTGGAGTTTATGAATTTTATACTAGGGTCTATAAGTGTGAGGGAGCATGCCCTCAAGTTCAATCAACTCTCTAAATATGCTCCTCACATGGTTGCTGACCCCAGGCTAGATTGAACAAGTTCGTGATAGGTGTATCCGATTTGGTGAGTGAGGAATGTCGATCCGGTATGTTAATTAGTGACATGAATTTGTCCTGTTTGATAATCTATGCCAAACAAACAAAGGAGGAAAAGTGGAGGAAAAAGGAGTAATGAGGCCACAAGGTCCCATTTTGAGGAAAAGTTTCGAAGTTGAAAGGGTGGTTGGCTCCATCAAGGACAAGGGTCTTCTCATATTTCTAATAAGGGGTTTGTAGATGAATTTTCAAGGGCCTAAGGTGTTGGAGGTATGGTTCCTAATAGTATGTGTGCAAAATGTCGTAAGGCTTATGCGGGCCTATGTTTAAAAGATACTAATGCATGTTATGGATGTGAGGAAGTGGGTAACAAAAAGATTGATTGTCCTCGTAACCACAACAAGGGAAAGAAGGTTCAGCCACAAGGTGAAAATGTAGTTCCTTTAGGGAGAAGTGGCCAACAATGTGATGCCCTAATGCATAATCAGTTTTATGCACTCCAAGGGAGGCAAGGAGTTGAGGAGGTTCCCGATGTTATCACCGATAAATTAAAAGTCTTTGATTTTGACGTATATGCATTGATTAATCCAGGTGCCACTCTGTTTTTTATTACCCCCTTTGTTGCCAAAAATTTTCATGTTGAGCCCAAATTATTGTGTGTCTTATGAGGTGCCTACTCCTATTGGTGAATCTATTATTGCTAGACAGGTGTATAGAAATTGTCCCATTTATATTTTGCATAAGATATTGCCTTGTGATCTTGTTGAGTTAGATATGGTGGATTTTGATGTCATACTTAGTATGGATTGATTGCATGCATACTATTCCTCTATTGATTGTAGAACCCATAAGGTCAAATTCTAATTCCCAAATAAATCCATTCTTGAGTGAGAGAGTCATGATGTAGTGGTCAAGGGTAGGTTCATCTTTTGCGTTAAAGCCCATAAGTTGATCTTTAAGGGGTGTCTCTATTATCTTGTGAGGGTTAGGGATGTGGAGTCCAAAGTTCCTTTTACAAAGTTGGTTCTAGTTGTAAATGAGTTCCTAGATGTCTTGCCAAATGACCTCTCTGATGTTCATCCTGAAAGGGAGAAAATTTTGGTATAGATCTCCTTCCCGATACTCAACATATTTTTGTTCCTCTTTACCACATAGCCCCGGTGGAGTTAAAGGAGTTGAAGGGGCAATCGAGGGACTTTTTGGAGAATAGTATCATTAGGCCTAGCCAATCACCTTGGGGCACTCTGGTGTTGTTTGTGAAGAAGAATGATGGGTTCCTTAGAATGTGTATTGACTATCGACAGCTTAATAGGGTCACCATAAAGAATAGATATCCTCTTCTAAGGATTGATGATTTGTTTGACCAATCACAATGAGCTAGTCACTTCTCTTAGATTGATCGTTGGTCCGAGTATCATCACGTGAAGGTGAGGGAGTGTGATATTATAAGATGACCTTTTGGACTAGGTATGAGCATTATGAGTTAGTAATTATGTCTTTTGGGTTGACCAATGCACCGACCATCTTCATGTATCTTATAAATAGGGTCTTCAAACCCTACCTTGATTCATTTATTGTGGTCTTCATTAATGACATTTTAATCTATCAAATAGTGAGGAGGAGCATATGGATCATTTGAGGGTAGTGCTACAAATATTGAGGGAAGAGAAGTTGTATGCCAAGTATGAGAAGTGTGAAGTTTGGTTGAAGGAGGTTGCTTTTCTAGGTCATGTGGTATCGGGGATGGTATTAAGATGGATCCTAAAAATATAAATGTGATTAGAAATTGTCCTAGACCATTGACCCCATTGGATATTAGGAGCTTTTTGGGCTTAGTGGGTTACTACTAGAGGTTTGTGAATGGGTTCTCTTCTATTGCTTCTCCTATGACCAAGTTGACTCAAAAGAAAGCCAAATTTGTATGGACCGATGAGTATGAAAAGAGTTTCCAAATATTGAAAGTTAAGCTTGTGTTCGCTCCTATCTTATCACTACCGAAAGGGATAGAAGGGTTTATTGTGTATTATGATGCTTCAAGGGTTGGTTTGGGTTGTGTGTTGATGTAAAATCGTATGTTGATAGCCTATGCTTCTAGACAAATCAAAGTGCATGAAAATAATTATCCTACCCATGATCTTGAATTAGCCGTTGTGGTCTTTACTTAGAAAATTTGGCGTCACTATTTGTATGGGGTGAATGTTGATGATTTCACCGACCATAAGAGTCTGCAATATGTCTTGACTCAAAAAGATCTCAACTTAAGACAAAGAAGGTGTCTAGAACTTTTTAAGTACTATGACATGGGTGTGCATTATCATCTCGGAAAGGCTAATGTGGTGGCAGATGCTTTCAGTAGGGTGTCTATGGGTAGCCTAGCCCATGTTGATGGTGGTGGTACAGAGATGGCTAGGGAGCTCCATCGATTGTCTAGATTGAGGGTTAGGTTGAAAGAGGTTGATAATGGGGGTGTTGTGGTAGTTGATGGCTCTAAATCTTCATTAGTTGAGGAGGTGAAAGCTAAGCAAAATCTTGACCCTATTTTGTTAGAATTAAAGGCACTGGTAAAAGGTTGTTAGGTGGATATTTTTACCCAAGGGGGAAATGGTGCCCTTAGATACCAAGGAAGGTTATGTGTGCCTTGTGTTGATGGCTTGAGAGAAACAATTCTTGATGAGGCTCATGGTTCTTCCCATTTTATTTACCCAGATTCTACTAAGATGTATAGAGATTTGAGAGAGGTGTATTGCTTGGGAGGAATAAAGAGAGAAGTTGCTAAATTTATTTTTAATTGTCATAGTTTCCAACAAGTCAAAGCCGAACCCTAAAGGCTGGGTGGCTTAACGCTAGACATAGAGATTCCCACTTAAAAGTGGGAGGAGATTAATATAGATTTTATGGTTGGGTTGCGCAGGACTAGGAAGAGCTTTGATTCCATTTGGATTGTGGTTGATAGGATGATAAAATTAGCTCACTTTTTACCGGTTAAGACCATATATTGTGCTGAAGATTATGCTGGGTTGTACATTCATGACTTGGTGAGGTTGCGTGGGGTTACTTTGTCCATCATATATGATCATTGTGCTCAATTTAATTCATATTTTTGGAGGTCCTTTCAAAGCATCTTGGTACAAGAGTTGAACTTAGTACGACCTTTTACCCTCAACCGAATGGCCAAATCGAAAGAATTGTCTAAACTCTTGAGTATGCTTAGGACTTTTGTGTTGGAGCTTAAGGGTAGTTGGGATAATTTTCTTCTATTAATTGAGTTTTCCTATGACAATAGCTATCATTTTAGCATCGATATGGCCCCTTTTGAGGCTCTCTATGGTAGACGTTGTAGGTCACCGGTTGGGTGGTTTGAGGTTAGAGAGGTGGATTTGTTGGAACCAAATCTAGTTATGGAGGCTCTTGAGAAGGTTAGGATGATTAGAGAAAGGTTGAAGATGACCCAAAGTCGCCAAAAGTCCTATGCCGATGTGAGGAGAAGGGATCTTGAATCCAAAGTTGGTGATAAGGTCTATTTGAAGGTTTCATCCATGAGGGGTGTGGTTTATTTTGGTAATAAAGGTAAGTTAAGTCCTAGATATGTGGTACTTTATAGGGTGATGAGGAGGATTGGTAAGGTAGCTTATAAGTTGGAGTTGCCTAGTGAAATGAATTTGGTTTGTACGGTGTTTCATGTGTCTATGTTGAGCAACTGTATGGGTGATCCAAATGCCATTGTTCCATTGGATATTGTGGTGTAGTTGAAGACAACTTGACTTATGAGGAGGTTCCAGTAGAGATCTTGGATAGGCAACTTAAGAGGCTAAGGAACAAGGACGTTGCTTCCGTTAAGGTCCTTTGGAGAAATCAACATGTCGAAAGTACTACATGGGAGGCCGAAGCGAACAAGAAAAAGCGATATCCTTATCTATCCACTCTATTCAAGTCTAAGGTACTAACTCTCTAAGTCCCTTATATGATTTCAAGTCTAAGTTCAGCCCATGACATTTGCATGCATTCATGTTTAGATTGACAAGTTCATGATTATTTTACACTTATGTTGAGATTTTTGAAATGATATTTAAGTGCATTGTTGCATCCTTTGTGGGCTGAAACTATCTTGTTTATGTCTATCATATATGTTTCTTTGACATTCGGGGACGAATGTTCCCAAGGGGGAGAAATTGAAATGACCCTAAAAAGTGCCTGAAAATGTGCCTCAGAAGTGTCCAGAATCATAATTTCCATATATCTCAAAATATATGCATGATATAAAAATATGACTTTATATTCTTATTCGTGGGAAATTCGAGGTGGAAATGGGTCTAATCTTGATTTTAGATAAACCGTATCAAAATTCAAAAATCACAAAAATGTGATTTCCAGTGAGCATCTGTGCCCCTGGTGCGACGTGCCAACTGTGAGCTATAGTGTAATTTTGGCTGACAGTCTATATCTCGGTCCAAGGCTTTTGGGTCTTAGGCCTAAGTGTTCCCATGAGTGAAAATACCTATACTTATCTATATTTTACCTTCATATCATTCAAGAGATTCACAAATACTCTCTCAAATACTTAGATGATATTTCACCTCAAAATTCAACTATCCAAATCTCTTCCAGATTTTAAGGATTTCAGACAAGCTTCAAGTCTCCATTTCCAATCTTCATCAAGAATTCTCCAAAGTTAAGGTATGTGATTTCATTCATGGGTTCCATTAACCAATGAAGCCTAAGCTTTCTTTTTACTTAAATTGAACGATTTTAAGTGGATTTACTTATGGCTCTTACTTACTATGAATTTGACTATGAACTATATTGGGGTTTCATAAAATAGTGATTGTTTTAGCATGTTTTGAGCTATGAATCTAATATCTATTGTGGCATTTGATAAAGTATTTTGGTATATATTGCTTGAGGGTGTTCCCAAGTATTGATGGATGCTTTTACATTGGATTTTCTTGCATGGTTTATCCCCAAATTGTGTGGTTTTACACTAGCTCTACATACCTGCCAAGTGTTTGACAAAATGTCCAGTTATGGTTTCTGAGTAATTGAAGATCCAATGCATGTCTTATGAGTTGAGTGACTTTATGATAATAAAAGGAATGTATGTATATGATATTATCCTGTATAGTGTTGGAAATTGACCATGTCCTACTCGGGGGGTTAGGAGCCCAGGTAACCATATCGAGGGGTTTGTACCTTGATAACCGGGTTGAGGGGTTTGTAACTTAATCACCAGGGGTGGTAGGTTGCAAGTATTCACCAACAAATCAAGGGGTTTGTACCTTGATAACTGGTCTAAGAGGTTTGTACCTCAATCACCAGGGGTGGTAGGGTGCAACGATCCATCAACCAATTAAGGGGTTTGTACCTTGATAAACTATGAACTCATTAATTTTGGTCTCTTCTTACACAAACTATGAACTCATTAATGTTAGTCTCTTCTTACACATGTATTATGTTTTATGTAAGCATGATTAACTTTAACCATTTTTCATGCATGCCATATTAATATATACTACTCATTGTTTATGCTTGTGTATTTCGATTATGTTGCTTATCTCTTGTTGCGTTGTATTCGACATACATAATACATTCAAACGTACTAACACATACTCTATGCCTGCATGATGTCACCATATAGAAATTGGAGGCCCACTTGAGCATCTTCCTCCACGTGGGTAGTATGAATTCTCTCAAGCTAGTTGGTGAGCCTCCATTCCGAGGACAATATATATGATCTTGTGCTATGTACTAAGACTATCTTCCTTTTATGTATATATTGACTATGAGGGTGATCCCGGCTGCTTGTCTTGGCCCCCGCTCTTATCTATGTTGTAGAGGTGTTATTGCATGTGTCATGTATTGGTCCTTGACTATTTTGATATGGTGCTTATGTTATGAAAGTATCCTTTTAGCCCTTTTCCCTTATTTCTACTCTTATTACGTTGTTCATTTGCTTCTGCGACCAATGATGTGTAATGATATGTTAAGAGGCTTGTTTGGGGTCCCTTTGGGTTCCCCATTCGCCATGCCATGTCTAGGCCCTAGGCTTGGGTTGCGACAGTTCATGAAAGTGCCGATTCAAGTTAGTTAGTATCAGAGAGGTATACTGCCTAGTAACATAGTTCAGAATCCTAAAAATGAAGGGCGTTGTATGGCAATTACTACTCGGGGTAGCAAGAGCACCATTGATCCTCTTATGTCAGTTGATGAGGAAGTGGTTTGAGAGGAGATGGATGCGGTCAAGGATAAAGAAATAGGAGATGATTGCAGCATGGATGGGGTGAATGAAGCTACGGATGCACTACAGAAGTTAAAGCCCATTCCTAGGCCTCCTCCTCCATTCCCTCAAAGAATCAAAAAAAGAGAGGAAGAAGTCAAATTCAAGAACTTTCTCTCCATGCTAAAACAACTCTCAATCAACATCCCTCTCATTGAGGCATTGGAGAAGATACTAAGGTATACTAAGTACATGAATGACTAGGTCACTAAAAAAGCACATGCTAAGTCAGGAGCTCTTCCAAGAGCTTCAACATGGCAATGTTATTGCTACGAGGTCCTTGGTTTAGAAGAGAGAAGATCCCAGTGCTTTCACCATACCCTGCACCATTAGAGATGTGGAGTTTTCAAGGGCACTATGTGATCTAGGTGTCAGCATGACTCTGAGGCCCCTTGCGATCTACAAGTAGTTTGGATTGGGAGCCCCTACTCCAATTAGCATGCGATTGTTGATGGCGGATTGCATAGTGAAGATGCCTATGACGATACTATATAATATGGTGGTAAAGGTTGAAAAGTTAATATTTCCCACAGACCTTGTGATTCTAGATTGCAAAGTTGACTTTGAAGTCTTATTCATTGTTGGAAGACCATTCCTAGCTACTAAGTGAGCACTAGAGGATATGGAACTCGGTCAACTTAGGTTTAGATTGAATGACGAAGAAGTCTTCTTCAATATCTATCAGTCCATGAAGTGTCCATATGATTTGATGATTAAAGTCTGGGTACTTGGTAAAGTCTAAGTAACCAATTTGTCCAAGTCATGCCGCGACAATAAATCAGACTCTACTTGGGAGGCAACCCAAGGTTTTTGATGTGATAGTACACTTACAGGTTTATTTTCAGTTGTTGGACTCATAGGTAGTTTGATTTTCTTGTATTTTGATTTTAATTTTGATATTACGTTAGTTGCATATAGGGTAACAATGTGTTCTATAAAAAGTATGCAGGTACATGACTAAAATCAACCATTTTGGCTAAGACGAGCATCAGGAAGTGTCTCTACGACTAGGTCTACGGGTCGTAATACACTTTATGACCCATGCCCCATCTCATAGAGATTTCTAATGAGTAGAAAAATTATGTGCTCCTATCCATGAGCCAACTTTACGATCCGTATATCAATACACTTGTTGTGAATGGGGCTCATAGACCCTAGGTAAGTTTCCTAAAATATTTGCTAAGTGTTAAAGTCTCTATAACTAACTCTATGAGCCGTAAATCACTTTACAACTCATAGACTAGTTTATTAAACCCAGTCTTGAAATCTATGGTTTGAATGTTCTGCAAAACCATTGTTTAGAGGCCATAAATCATTCTATGGCTTCTAATCGGGGTTTCATATAGTCTAAACCATGAACATTCAGTTCAGTTGACCCGATCAAGGTAAAAAAATGGGGTTAAGTTATTTTGATCCCATTCTTAACCTAATTTACCATATTGACCCTACTATTCCCCCCATCTATCTGACCACCGACAATAACAACGACCCCATTTTCGGTGACTTTTTGGCAACTTAGGGTTTAGTGCCCCTTCACCTCCTTTCTCTTTTTCAACTTAATCACAAATCTTGGTAAGTTGTTGGTTAAATTAGAACCTATAATTTGCCTTGTTTTGGATGGTTGAATTTGAAATTGTGTTGGGAATGGTGTGTAGACATAAAATCCATGTCTGAATTTAATTTGTGTTATTTGAAATTGTGTTGCCCATGCTTGAATAATGGCCTAAATCTGGATAATTTCATGTGCTAAATAGTTATTTGTGCCCATTGATTTGACCATCATGTGTGATTAGTTGATTTTATGTGTGAATTGGTGGGTGATGATATAGAAGCGTAATCTTGTTAAAAATTGATCATAGGTGGTCAAAACTATACAATAATCATTCTTAATAACTTTCGATATGGTATGTATATTGTAGGATCTATTAGAGGTATTTGTTGTGGTATGGAAATCATGTGAATGTATGTGTTTTTGCATCGATGTCGGCAATATGTTTGTCGAAAAAAGTCGTTTGGGGTCTGTGTGATGGGTTAGAAACTGAGGCAACTGAGTTTTGTTGTCATGAGTGGCTTTTACAGCCCATAGATTATTCCATGACTCATAATTGCCCCTCGTGTGAGATCCCAAAAACTTGAAGTTTCTAAGCATCCATTAGACGAGACCTTCTACGAGTCATAGATCACTCTACCACTCGTAGACCTTTGCGTAAAACAGATACACTCATAGAAAATCTTTCTGATCTAGTCTATGACTCGTAAACCACTTTACCTGTCATACTGGTCTTATAGACTTTTCTAGTGACAAAAATTGTTTGCAACACAACTTTAAAATATCTCTTTATGGGTTGTAGTATCTTCTAAGGTCCGTAAAGGTACTTTCGTAGAACTATTCTATGACTTAATTCACATGATTTTTGTATTCAAATTTTCAATTTGTGGGGCCAACCATTGTGCGTATATGTTCATGTTTCAGGTACTATGGCCCCAAAAGTGAAACAAGATTTGGATGATGAGTAGGACATTATACTTAGTGATTCACTAGAGGAGTTTGTGTTAGCCTGGACCCAGATGCAGATCGACCACAGACTAGAGCCACTGCCAGAGCTGGGTAGACTTCGGCCCTAATTGTTCATACTCTCTAGTTTGACATAGGAGGTTGCAACGAGAGTGGCCTACCACAGATGACTCCATCCAAAGAGAAGTCTACTCTGAGGGAGGCTTTAGGGATGGATTAGAGATAGAGTCCTCCGCCGTACCCCGATCATCACCATCTCCACCTAATGCCCTTATTAGTCAGTGGTATGTCATTGGTATGAGTGACATCTATACAGAAGGTCAGCAGCAAAACGATTAGTGCAAGCCAGCCTGCTTCATATATGAGAAGCCCCAAGTCATCTTCGATAGGCTCAATTATGTCCTCGATCTCCTAGAAATAACGATTTGCTACAAGCTTCAGTGGTTCATGCACTCACTAGGATGATACTCCCTAACAATGGTGAGAAAGTTATATGCCTCATATGCAGCCACAATATACAACATTCTTCCAAAGAGAAAGAAGTCCCTCGCTCAACCTAAAAGTAACCGAGACGAGGGTGAGGGGACATCTAGTGGATATATCATAGACTACCATCTATTGGATGCTTTTTACACCGGAGTTCCCTGCCACTAGATCACCACAGAGTTTGATTATAGGGTAAGGCAGACGAGGGACCTTCTTGTTTTGAAAGATCTAAAGCGATGATCCATCTTGATGGGATGGGTGGTTGGGTATACTACTAAGCAGGGTTTGGAACTTGCATTGGTCACCACTCACTCGGAGTCTATTATCAAGGATTTGCTCAATTTTCCCCCCAAGATTTGATGGGTGGTTGTTCATTCCTGTATCTGACCTACACTTGCTGATAATACGTTGATTCCAAAGCATATTATATTTGTTGCTAGTATTTAAGATGGCTATGATATTAATTAGGCTTACTTCAATTCCGAGCAGATTCATGAGGCTGCACTAAAGAGGTGTACCTCCATGCCATTCCCATGCTTGATATATAGGCTTTGTGTAAAGTCAAGGATGGAGAGTTTGCACCAGTTGGACCAGCTTATTGAGTCCCAATGTACATTTGGTCCTATCCTGATCAAGGCTGAACAGAACCCAGTGGAACTCAGGTGAGCACAGCCTCCACCTATAAGGGTTTATAGACTACTACCGCCATAAGTTCTACTATTAAGGGTAAGCCATCGTAGCCCAAGGTAAATGAGGATAGGGGGATCACTACTACTGTTCCTGCACCACAGGCCACGACACCATAGGATACTCCTATAGACATGATATATGGCCTACCTCATCTATACAGGCCCTAGCATAGAGGTTAGTTGTTGCTGAGTCATAGTTGACTAAGCTTATTCAATAGATCAGGCCATGGATCCACCAGACCATTTCAGAGTCAGAGGATCATATGCAAGCATTCACGATTGCCACTATTTAGGATAGTATCTCTACTGTGGATGTTCGCATTGATGCTTTTGAGGAGAGGGTATAATTGAGCCTGTACATGGCTTGATCATCAGGCTTGACGGCCCTATAGATGGATATTCAGCAACTCCAGGCCAACACAATAGTAGCATTAGTAGCACAGGTCCACTACCCGAGACTATACCCCTAGTGCCGATGGTTGATCCTTTTGCTCCTGAGAAGCCTGTTAAGTCTTCCCATGGGAACAGGCCCATCTCGGATGATGGCTCTGATGCTATCGGGGAGGATTGAGAAAAAAGAGCTTGAGCTTGACTTGAGTACATCTAAATGAGAGGCAAAGATATGATGAGCTCGATAGATAGAGTAGGTGAGGGCTATTGGCCCCTCCGTGCAGAGCATTATTACTAAGGAGACTACCCCGCAGGAGGAGGGTGGCCAAACTCAGCTACACACTGACGCTTAGGCGCCCAAGTATCTTTCTTGACCCCTATATGTTTTATTTTTCTTTGATTTTATGCATTGGGGATAATACACATATTTTTCGATGGGGAGTGGGTATTTAGGGGCCTCAGTGAAGTCTGAGCAGCTTAGGTCCATAACTACCCTAAATTTTTGTCTTGGGGTTTTCTTGCCTATGTGCTTTTTCCCCATGGATATTTAATTTCCATTGAACTGGTATGTTTAGGATGTGTAGATACTATTTGTAGCTTATAATACCAATATTTATGGCATATAACATTTTTTATGTTGAGTATGACAAATGATACCCAACAAAAAAGTTTTCATTAGTAGTTACATAGCAACCATGCATGTTTAGGTGTGTCATAATATTTGTTCTAATAAGTGAGGATAAATACAGATAAGAAGCATGATCTAAGAGTATTTTTTGATGATGTATGCAGTGCCATATGAGTGTAATCTTAATTTGCTAGATTCATATGTTTTATTCTAATTCAGAACTTGCCATGTAACTCTAAGTTAGATTGTAGATTCATTCGATTAGGAAAGGATCTCAGGCCATTGTTCTAAATAGTCCACTTAGCCTAAAATGACTAACCAACGCTATGATATATGCCTTTTTCTTAATGTTTGAACCTAACATGTACCTATTTTTTTGAAAACACCTAATAACCTAGCCATATTAGTTGTAAAATCCTAAAATTGGCTCTGATCCTTCCTTGAACATTGTGCACCTTGAGTGAATCAGAAAGCCTAAGTTGAGGGTGGCTACCAAAAGTAGCCCCGGTTCTGAGGACAGATATTGTGCACCTCAACACAGGCCAAAAGCCTAAGTTGAGGGTGGCTGGTGTAAGGATGAGACAAAAAAATGAGGGGGTGAATTAGTGATATAGAGGAAAAAGGAAAAATCATGTACTACGTGCAAGAAAAATAAGTGATGCCTTTGTTATGAGATGAAAAGCAAAATAGAGTGTAGAAACAAGGCAAAAAACTGAAAAATGAAAAGAAAGCACCCCAAAAAAAACTTGAAAATAGGAAAAAGGGAAAATAAGGTGAAAATAATAGAGTTTGTAGGGCAAAAGTGTAGAAAAATACAATGTCAAGGAGGGCCTTTATTTACTATGTTCCCATAATATAATACCAAAGCCCCCAAGGCTACATTACAAGCATAGAATGTCCTAAAGTGACCCTAGTCCGGCTAGCTAAAGGTCTTAATCATGAGTATAAGGGAAAGCCAATGGTATTAGGCATGGTATATGAATACTGTTTATGAGAGTGAGTGAGTTTGCATAGTCCCAATGTTATATATGAAAACATAATTGAGTGTCAGACTTAGGACTTCTTTTTGTCAGGTCACTTGCGTGCATTGCATTGTTAGCACTAGACTTGTTCAGTGATTGTGGATTGGTGATACTACCTCACTTGTCATAGTTGTAATGTCACATGCACTAGTTTTTATTAGTTTGATAGATAGCTATCTGATCCCATTTTGAAAAGTTGGTGTGGATATCTGAGTTTGAGATTTATGTGACGTATGCTATTGGGTTATGGTCTGTGTATTACTATATATCTATATAGATTGAGTCCGTTACTTGAGGACAAGCAATAATTTTTAAGTTAAGGGTGTTGATATGCTGTCAAAATATAACACTTTTGATACTTAAAACTTGGAATTTGTGGTTTTCAATGCGATGTTAGTTAGGTTTTATGTGTTTTTGTATTTATATTTGTAGGATTATGAGTTGACCTTGATTTTTTGAAAAAGTACAGAAGCTGCTGATTTTTACTATTGTGCGACACCCTTTATGGCCATAGGGTGGATTCATGAGCAATCTATTTTTTAAATTTTATTCTATAAAAATTCAGATGAGCCGTAGAAAGTTTTAAGAGTTATAGAAGATGGCTCATGCCCTGAGGATTAGAGATTAGGACTTTCTAAAGTTTCATTAAGTGAAACATCCTTTATGGGTCGTAAACCACTTTATGGGTCATAGAGGGGTGTCATAGAGTTGAAGCCCAAATTTCCAGCAGTTGAGTTTGAGACCTCAATTATGGGCCGTGGAATGCAATATGATCGATAAACCCCTTTCGTGTGGCTTGCCAACCTATTCTCCTATTTTTTCTAAGACTGTGTTTTACATATTATAAATAGGTTTTTAGGTTATTGTTTAAAAGCTTTTGCCTATTACTCAGAGAACTTAGTAATTAGAGAGAGAAAACTGTGAGATCATATTGGAGAGTCTTTGAGAACAATTGTGTTTGAATTTCATTTTTAACCTTGTGATTCTTATTGAAGTTTGATTTTCTTGTTCTTAATTGTATTGTGTAAGTGTTAAATTATGTTTCTTCAATCCATAATTCTTACATCTACACAAAGCATGAGTAGTTAAATCCATAGCTAGGGTTGTGGGAACCATGAACAACTAACAACTTAAAACTGGATAATTCATAATTCTTGAAAGGTGTATATGAATGTACTAATTAACTCTCTTCATTTTGCATGTTTTCTGATAATGGCCAATATTAGAACCCGCCTAGTGTTACTAACTAGACCAATGTAGTAGTGAATAGGAACAGAGATTAATAAATAGGATTTGATTTATGTGTTCTCATCTAATCAATCAAATTATGCCAATGGGAGGTTGTACTGGGAATAATAGGTTAGGGTCAGTAATGCACACTATGGAGATGGGCCAAGTTATATAGTGAAATTCACCTCTCACTTTTGGCCAAAGGGCTTAGTGAACATAACTTACCGTCCTACACGTATACACTAGAAAAAAAATTAGTTTATCCAGTGATACTGAGTTGGGAATAATACAATACACTAGTTTCTCTCTATATTGACTTTTTTCCTATGTTTGTCAGTTTAGTTATATCTTTCATCGATTATTGCAAATCCACCTCCTCTTCGGGGAAGTAAGTTGGTTAACCATTCGAATTACGATCATTGAATTCTATTAAGTCTATGTATTCACTATGGGTTTGACCCTAAAATTGGTTAGATTCTCTTTCTTGATAGATACCACTTTATCCTCTAAAAGGACGTATAACTTGGGTGACATCACTACCCTCAAATGTTCTATATACCCTTGCTCACCTCGGGAGTAGAAAAGGATGTCATCAACAAATACTACAATGAACATGTCGAGGTAAGGCTTGAACATCCTATTCATGAGGTCTATAAATATCGCTGTTACATTAGTGAGGCCAAATAACATCATCGCAAACTCAAATTGACAATACGTAGTCCAGAAAACTGTATTAGGGATGTCACTTTCTCTTACCCTCAATAGGTGATAACCAGATCTCAAATTAAGTTTGAAAAAATTATTATCCTATTGTAGTTGATCAAAAAAATCATCTATCCTCAGGAGGGAATACTTATTCTTGATGGTGACCTTATTACGTTGCTAGTAGTCAATGTACATGAGGAGCGACTCATCCTTCTTTCTTACAAATAATGCTAGGGCACCCTATGGAGACTGAATAGGTCTAATGAAACCCTTTTCCAACAAATCCTTCAATTGCTCATTTAACTCCTTCAGTTTTATGGGAGCCATTCTATAAGGAGAGATTTAGAAAGGCTAAGTATCTGGTAAGACGTCCATGCCAAAGACTATCTCTCTTTCGGGACAAACACCTGGTGACTCATCTTGGAAGACAATAGATACTCACTTACAATAGGGACTGCCTTAAGAGAAGGGACTTTGGAAGAAACATCTTTGAGCCTCACTAAGTGGTAGATGCATCACTTGGTAATCATTATACCAGCCTTTACAAAAGAAATCAACTGATCCCTACATGAAGAGTGTGCAACCAATATATCCCTAAAATCACATCGAAGTCTACCATGGAAAGCTCGACTAAGTCATATGAGATTACTTTGTGCAAAATAAAAATGGGACTTCTACAGACTCTTCGGGCTATGATGAACTCACCATAAGATTATTTACCTCATAGGGCTCCTGGAGGATTTTCAGACATGCATGAAACTTATATGCAAGGATGGGTTACAAAAGATAAATTTTATCCTGGATTTAAAAATGCATATGCATCATAACTGAAAAATTCTTTACATATTGGTAACCACATTCAGATCTTCTTTAACCTCTTGACAACCTTGAAGAGCATAGAATCGGTTGGTCCTTTGGGTGCCTTGGACTTGACCCCTTTGGCCTTGAGGCTTTGTGCCTCTACTCATGCAATCCTGAGCATGGTGGCCGAGCTTCCCACAAGTGAAGTAAGCATTTGATATGGCTAGGTATTCTTCTTTGCAAGCCTTTCTGCACTTAGGGCAATTTGAACTTTGGGGCTAGCGAGCCACACCCTTGTCCTTCCCCAGGAGGAGTGTTGGTGGATCCTAGCACACTTTACTTTTATCCATCTTGGAATTCGTGAACACTGCCTCTTTAGTAAGAGTAACTCCCACCTTAAACTCAAGCCCTCTTGGACTCCCTTACCCTTTTATGAAGCTTCTTCTCTTCAATTTTCTCCATATATGTCATCAACTAAGAATTCTCTATCTGCTTGACCAACATGTCCATCTTTCATTCCTTGGAGAACGATTCAAAGACACCAAAAATAAACTTTCTCATGCGAGCCCTCATCTCTGCGACCATAAATGGAGCATACTTTGACATTTTGGTAAATTTGAGGGAATACTCCCTCACGCTCATGGTTCTTTTCTTCAAGTTGATGAATTTTTGGTCCTTTGCCTCCCTAAGCTCAATGAGGAAGAAATGGCCTAAAAAGGCACTTTGAATTCCTCTCAACCAGTAGGATCCACTCCTGGCCTCTCTCATTGGCACATTGCTCATACCGAATCTTGGTGACTCCCTTAAGATGATAAGCCACCAACTTGTCCTTCTCTTCCAACGAAATGACATTCACTATAACCACTCACTAGGCCTTTGTTAGTTAGAAAAAAACCTTATTCAACTCCAAGGCATAACATAAATAAGAAATAAGGGGAAGACTTTCCTAAACCATCTCAAAGCCTTCCACTCAAGATTGTGACATACTTCAGAACCTTGAATAAGACACTATGCAATGGGGACATGACACCTGAGGAACATTTTAAAATCTTGTGCACTGATACCACATTTGTACTGACCCGATCTTAGGGCCTACTCATCATATGGTTAATGAGATACTTGTAGGAACCTCACCAAAGCCATCTAAAGTATCTTAAGCATTCATAGGTGCTTAATGGAAATAATTTGTAGAAAAACTATAAGAAAGGGACTAAAGGCCAATTTGACAATAAAAAAACATTAAAAAGCAGTGGAAATACTACAATCATCTTGTTTGTCCATATGCATACCAACTACATCATAAGTGGATGGGACTAGTGTCATCGATCTCATCAAATAGAAAGAAGACTAAAATAGTGCAACATAGAAAGTAAATGCCTCAGAAGGGCTATAAATGCATCGCCTAAAATAAAAGCAAAATACAAGATAGAGTAAAAAAGTGGAGGAGTCTTAAACTAAGGGCTTACCATGAATAATAAAGTTGGTCTTGAATGTTGAGTACTAGCCATGAGTCGGTGGAGGAGTGCCTATCCCGACATGCTTAAATCACGCAAGTAAAATATGTGTTAGTATTTCCGAATATACTAAGTATGTGAGATGCAATGCATGGATGAAAGTTGAATGCCATCATTAATAAACGTAACATATAAGTATACATATGATAAAAGATACATAAGGTAACCTCAAGCATGCATAAGAAATATGGCTCAATATTAATATGAAACAATGCATAAAAAAGAATATATAATGAAAACATAACATAAGATCATAAAACTTGTAGCAATAGACCTAAACTGACAATAAGACCATGTGAGCTACTACATGGAATCTAGTGAACTCCTTCTATTGGAAAAAGGGCAATGCACTCCTTCTATTAGGAAAAGGAGAATATACTTACCAAGGTAGATATCCAAAACTTGGTAAATTTGTAATTGCATCTTTCATAACATTTGGGCCTTCGTGGATCAACTAGATTAGCATACAAAGGCTCCTATGGTGGCACATAGTTAGGGGTATTGAGATTTAGCTTCAAGATGCGTCAACTAACTGAATGAGTCCTAATATCTAGTTGTCACGGTATTAAGTCATCCCAAGGAATCTTTTAAAACATATGTTAAAATCATAAATCAATAAAATTATATCAAAACTTAGGAATCTTTCTTAAACATCTTTTAGGGCATACATCATCATACTTACATATTTGATAAAATTAACTTTGTAGCTCTTAATTGATGCCCTAATCATATTTATAAATTATTAAAAGCTTTAATAGAAAACTAGGTAGTTAGGCTTTATCATGAAACAATCATAAATCACATAAGTCATAAGGAAATTTCTCTTTTAAAGGAACATTGAAAAATCCCGATCTTTATCAGATTGAGAACCATCATGGAATCATTATCATTAATCAAATATGCATGTATATGTAAATAGGAAAATAGTTGTTGAACTTTATAAGTATCTTTTAATAACATAAATATCATGAAATCATCATAAGCATACATATTAACTTGAGGGACTTAAAGAAAAGGTAAAATACTTAATAAGGAACTTCTTGGCTTGAAGGATTCCCATAAATCAAGTCACATACATTGGGGAACTAATGAGAAATGAAATCAAAGCCTTTGAGGAAGAAACTATGGAAACCCTAGCCTTGTTCTTGAGAACTTTTTGCCTTTGAGAATTTTTGAATTGAAAGAATAAGGTGAATGGAGGCTTCTTAGGGCTTAAAGGTTGATTTAGGGTCTCTTTCCCATTCCTAAAATGACATAGTTCAGGAGTAGAAAGAATTAAAATGAGAAAACTACCCATTTAAACTACCAAAATTAACTTACGTAACCTTAATTATGGGCCATAAGTTATCCACAAGCCATACGTCCCTCTCATCTACTAACACATATGAAATTCCTGTAAACCAACTTTGCTGGACCTAAAACTATGTGGTCTTATTACGAGCTATGTGATCTTTTACAAGCCATAGTTGGACTCGTAGAGTCCTTCCACATTTAGCCATTTTCATCTCATCCTTGGCCTTATTCCATGGAGAACCTTATGGGTCATATCCTATTTCACAGGCTGCCTGATAAGTCGTACTTTATCATTAAGAAATCTCCAAATTTCCTTTATGTTTGATAGTTCCATTCCTGGCCAAATATATGCACTGTATGACTTTCTAGGGGCTATCATTTGGTTTATGGGTTACCCCATACTTGGAAACTTTTCCCCTTCCTGAAGTTCTATATGTAAGAACGAAACATACAGGCTATATGTCCACCTTATAGGCCATATTTTACCCTGTTAAACTAGACTTTAGGTCATTTTTTAGGCTAATTATTCTATACTTAAAGATCCTAAAGGCGGGGTTATTACCGTATGATGTAGTATTTGATATGTTGTCACAATATAACACTTTTGATACCTAAAACATAGGATTTTGTGTGTTCCCAATGCGAGATTTATAGTTTTTATATGTTTTGTATTTAATTTTGCAAAAAAGTAGATGGGCCTAACGTTGGGACAAAATTGCAGACTTTTCTAGTTTTGGGTGACTTACGAGAGCCTCTATGGATCATAGACATTCTACGAGTCATAGAGAAAGGTTTCTTGATAAATTTCTGTGAAGTATGATTTCTGAAGTCAACTATGTGCAACCTCTATATGAGTCGTAGATCACTCTATGAGTCGTATAGAGAGGTTTTGTGAAAATTCTTGGTGAAGGGCCAGTTGATGCAGATAAAGTCTACGAGAGTGAAATACAAGTTGTGATTCAGTCTACGACTCATAAAGTGGATTCGTGGCAGTGAAGTCCAAGATTCAAGATGCTGAATATGAGACCCCGATTATGACTCTTAAATCACTTTAGGAGTTATAACGACCTGTCATAGAAAGTCACCGATCAATTTTTGTTATTTTTTAGGACTTAATTGTAATTACTATAAATAGTACTTTTAGGTTATTTTTCATGGGAGTACAGTAGAGAACGTCATTATAGAGTACTTTTAGAGTTTTGTATTTGGAGACCTCAATTTTTGGAGGAGAATACACTTGTGAATTAATTGGATTTTCAAATCTCATGATTCTCAATTAATTTTGGATTTGTTTATTCTTCAATTCAATTGATTAAGTATTTAATTCTGTTTTATCAATGCTAATTTCTTCATCTACTCATAGCATGAGTAGCTAAATCCACAACTTAGGCCTGTGGGAACCATGAAGATCTAACCAAATAAACCTGGATAATTTGCAATTATTGGAATAGGTACTTGCATGTATTAATCAATTCTCTTTGTTTTGCATGTTTTCTAGTGGTGGCCAATATTAGAGCTTGCCGAGTGTTACCTCCAGATCCAGGTGGTAATGACTACTAAAAAAGATTGAGTAACAAGATTCGATGATGTGTTCTCATCTAATCAACCAAACTAGGCCAAGGGGAGGTTGACTGGGACTATGGGTAATGGTTAGTATTGTACACTATGGAGATGGGATAAGTCGCATAGCGAAATTCACTTCTCACCTTTGACCAAAGGGCTTGGTGAACTTAAATTACCTTCCTGCATGCTATACTCTAGTCGAGAATTGGGTTACCCGAGGATATTGAGTTGACGAATCATAGGAAACACAATACCCAAGTTGCCCTCTGTTATTGATTGTCTATTGTGATAGTTAGTTTAGTCTATTTTCTTGTTGAACATTGCAAACCCCCCTTCGAGGAATTGAGTTATTAATTACTTGAATTGCATGTTGGTGAATTCATTGTGAGTCTCTGCATTCTCTGTGGGATTCTACTCTAACTTTAGTTAGGTTTTATATTTAAAAATGACCATTTTATCCTCATAAAAAGAGGTGTAACTTGGGTGTGATCAAAGATTTTGACGCCTTTGTCAGGGAATACCTGCTAGACTTAATTGAATTTGCTAGTAATTTTAATTCAAGTGTTAATCCTTAGTTCCCTATTTTACATTTGGTTTTGGTTTTGGTTTTTGTTTGTTTGTAGGGTATACTAGTAGTGCATGCCCAATATCAAGAGTGAAGGAAATCCCTTAACTCCACTTGATCCAGAGATCCAAAAAATTACAAGAAGAATGGCCCAAGAAAATGCTAATATCGCCAGTAATGTAGCCTTGAACAAAATGTTAATGATGATGTTCAGAATGAAAATTCACCTCCTTTAGAGAACATTCCACAACTGCAGGAGTTCGATGACAATGATTACCAATAGAATCAGTATAGGTTGAATCATATGGCTATGGATGTGACCAGGGCTATTGTGTTACCACCACTATGGTGACATAAAGTTCACAATTTCTAGTAGGATACTTTAGATGCTGCAGAACCATGGGTTATTTATGGGCATACCATCAGAGGAACCACATATCCATTTGCATAATATGGAATTTGTTTGTAAGAGTAATGGAGACACAAAATCTGTCTATGGATACTGTGGGACTTCATGTTTTCTCATTATATTTTACAAATAATGTTATCTTATGGCTATCTGAGCTCCTACAGTGTTCAACCATTAATTGGGCAGATTTACAGAAGGCCTTTCTTTGATTGAAGAAGCTCAAGCTAAAGGATCAGATCAACAACCTTGAGCAACTTCCTAGTGATTCAATTAGCACTAAATGGGAGTCGTTTACTAATTATTTGAGGAACACCCTAGACCATAAGATAGTTGATGATGCCTAAGTGGAGATCTTTCACCATACCATTGATGAAAATAGTCAAGCCTATGCCAACAATATTATGAGGGGCATCATTTTAGATCAACTATAGCAAGGATTGTCGAATGTATAGAGCAAGTGGTCAAGATGAATCATGTATAGGAGAATAGGATAGAGCTTCTATAAGGTTGCTATTATGAGAGAAATAGGGATCTAGAGCGATTAGGTTCAAAGAGATAGTTTCAAAAATGGCCCATATGTACCACAACATAATCGAGACATTATTACAAGAAATTCTAGAATCGAGGAGATGTTTGATCATTTGTTAAAGAAGGTTGAGACATAAGATGAAACTCTATGGGGTATGAAATCTAATATTTCAAGCATTAGTCAAAAGATAGAGTCTCATTCTGTGGCTATTAAATAACTTGAGCATAATTTGGTCAAGTATCAACTTAATTGAATCATGTCAAAAGGGTAACATTACCTCGGAACACAATTCAAAATCTAAAGAATAAAGGGAAATATATGGTAGTTGCTACTATAGGTGACAAGAGCACCATTGATCCTCCCATGCTGGTTGAAGTAGAAGATGCTCACGAGGAGATAATTGCATATAAGGATGTGGTTTAAGGAGATAAATTTGTCAAGGATGGGGCAAGTGAAGCAACTCAAGCACCACAAAGGTATAAGTCTGTCTCAAGGCCTCTACCTCCATTCCCTCAATGACTTAAAAAAAGGGAGGAGCAAGGCAAGTTCAAACACTCTCTCTCTCTATGCTTAAGCAACTATCCATCAATATCCCTCTTATTGAAGCTTTGGAGAAAATGTTGGGCTATACAATGTATATGAAGGATTTGGTTACCAAAAAGTACACAGTGAGTTGGGAACTTTCTCTAGAGCTTCAATATTGTAGTGCTATCATTACTAAGTCCTTGGTTCAGAAGCATGAAGACCCAAGTGCTTTCACTAATTTAACAATTCTTCATCTACCAAGACAGGTAGGGGATCGACATCCGGGTAGATGTCTCTCTTAGCTCCTGGTCATTCGATTCTGTACCTCGAGCACTTAATGCTTAGTCTGTTTCATCATCATCAATTGCATCAATTTCTTCAAATAGGTCCCAGATCCCTTCCCAACACCATCATCATTTACGCATTCTTGTACTGGAAATGACTAATATAGATGCGGTATTGGCCGAGCCAAGGCTCGATCATCCTTCTGATTTTGCATTTTTGACTCTTCTTCCCCCAAGATTGTGTATCCTAGGACGAATCTTGACTGTTTTGATGGCAAAGGAATAGGCTTGATAATACCTTGCAAGTGCTTCCTTATCCCAAAACCCAGTTCAAACCTATTCCTCAACATCACTATGGCTATCATCTTATAAACAGTAAGCATAGGAGGTCTCGATGTCTAGTTGTCTTTGGCAGTGTTAACTATTTCAACTATGTAAAAATCCAATCCTCTAGTGACATTATTGATTATGGGGGCATACATATTCGAATGGCTTCCCTTACCATAAATAATAACTTCACATTCATCCCAAATGAACTTCATCATTTGGTGGATGGTAGAAGGCACAGCTCCCGCCATATGGATCCAAGGTCTTCCTAATAACATGTTATAGCTAGTAGCTATGCACATCACCTAAAGTTCAATAATAAACTCAGTAGGTCCCACATAAATTATTAGATTCACTGCCCCCAGTGTATCTCTTCGGCCACCATCAAATGCTCTCACACTAACTTGGCTTTGCCGGATTTTCCCCACATTATAGTTCAACTTCTCAAAAGTGGATAGAGGGCAAATATTCAGTCAAGATCCATCATTGATCAAGACATGATTTAGGATCATATCTAGACACTTGATTGTAATATAAAGCACTTTATTATGCATTGCTCCCTCAAATGGAAGCTCTTCACTACCAAAACTGATGCGATTATCCTGGGTAACCTGGCTTATCATGGCTGCCAGATTATCGCTGTCTATTCCTATAGGCACATAAGTGTCCTCCAATGCTCTCGCTAATTCCTATCCATGATGTTGTCAATTCACCAGTAGTGCCCATACAAAAATCTAGGCAGGTATCTTCTCCAAGTGTTTCACGATAGAGTACTCTCGAGGCCGCATTCTTCTCCAAAATTCTTCTGTCTCAACTTCACTTATTGGCCTTTGAGCTTTTCTACCTGGTCCTTGAGTTGGTTTTCCTGTATCAATAATCTCAATCTCGACCTTCTTGTTAGGAATTTCCTTTGGTGTTGTAGTAATCACTTCATAAGGTATTAAAATCTCCATCTTTGTCTTCTCGTTGATACTTAGAGATGCCACACTTTTCTCTAAACTTACAATGCCATCTGGCACTATCTTCTTAGTTGTACACCAATCCTTTTCTCTCTTAATCATACCGATGATATTCCCTCTATGATCAGGTAAAGGATTCTTGTTGACATTAGGAGCAACAGTCCGAAGAACAACCATGTCATGATCAATTAAGTCCTGGATTTTGTGCTTCAGATTTATGCAATCTTCAGTGTTATGTCTAACAATATTAAAGTGGTAAGCACAAGTCTAGTCACCTCTGAAGAAATGAGAATTAGACTCCATGGCTCTCGGAGGGGCAGGATAGATCAATCCTGCAGCTAATAATCTTTCAAATAGCTTTGTCTGGTTTTTGGCGAGTAGAGTGAACACCCTAAGGGGTTTTCGGTGAGGAGGGTTATAGTTATTTTGTGGGGGAGGAGGCACTCAATAATAATTAGGATGGTTTTGACAGGGGCGGTGTAGGGGTTTAGAATTTTGGGTATGGTAGGGTTTGATAATTTATTGGTGGGTTTTGGGGATTTGGGGTTGGGTAACCGGTAGAGGGATTTTGATAAGTTGGTTGCATATGGGAGCAACTTGGTTGTGGAGATTAGTAGTTTGGGATGATGTTTGGATATTGTGGGGAGTGATAATGGGGAGTATTGGTTTGGTAGTTTGCGGGTGAAGGGTGATATCCTAGTTGAGCATGAAATATAGGGAATGAACTTGGGGTAGGTTGAAAAGGGATTTAAGATGATGTGGACTTTCTGGGGTGGCTGCTAGGGGTTCTCCTTTTGTCTTGTACACCGTAGACAGCTGACACATCTTCTTTCTTTTTCCTCAACATCCTGGGCGTTCCAACTGAATACGATATACTGGTGATCTTGCCCGTTGAGCCCATCTTTGATATTCTCACTAATCTTAACTATGTCCGCAAATTTTTCTCTAATAAGCAGCATCATTCTTTCATAAAACTCCAATTCCTGGGAGCGCACAAACACTTCAATAATCTCTTTTCAGACATGGGAGGATGCACTCTGGCAGTATTCTTCCTCCATCTATAGGCGTATTCCCGATAAATCTCGATTGACTTCTATCTAATCTTCTACAATGAGTAGCGGTCTGGCACAATTTCAACATTACAAGCAAAACTTTTGACAAAATCTTTGGCCATGGCACTCCAACTAGCCCATTTCTTTGTGTCTTAGGAGGTAAACAATTCTAGGGCCTCCCTGCTTAGACTTGGACTGAAAAGTTGCATCAGTAATGCTTCATTTTTTTCGACACCCACTAGCTGATCACAATATGCCCTCAGATGGGCTAGGGGATTTCCACTTCCATCAAAAGTGTCGAACATTGGTATTTTGAACCCTTCTGGAAGGTTCAGATTTGGGTGAATGCACAAATTCTCATAATCTAAACTAGCAACATCCGGTGCATTGCTTCATAGCTTTTGCAATTTCTTCCTTTATATCTAATTTGGCCATCTCCTCCTTGGCCTTCCATTCTTTCTCCTTCACCTTATAATGGTCAACATCGGAGTAAGTGGCATGAGGATTTTGTGGATTGGTAAGGATTGGGATATGGAAAGGGATTTTAGGAGGCACAATTTAGGTGGCAGGTGGGTTTTACTAGTCAGGGGGTTAGCTCTCAAGAGGGACTATATGGGGTGGGTAGCATGGGCAATTTGAGAGGAGTTGCAGGCTTGGGCAATATTTGGGTTTTGGAGAGGGGGTGTTTGGGAAAAAAGATTAGAACGTCCTGCATCAGGGGGTAATTATGTAGACGACAGGAGAAGCTTGAACATGGGTAATTGGTGGATTTGTTGAAATAGGGATAGGTTGATAAGATAGATTAGGAGAAGGAAAATGCAATGGAGGTCTCCTGTCTTCTGGACAGAGAAGAATAGAAGTAATGGCCAAATTTGCTAACTCTTGAGTCTTATTCATTTCCATCTTTATGTCAACAATTTGTTGCATTAATTGTGCAATCAATTTGTTCTATTGTGCGATAATAGGATCTGTCACAGTGATCTCGATCAGGCTTGTATCATCATTATTGTCTCTCATTTTTCCTTTCCACTGGTTTTGGTCAGGGGAGGGACCTTTGTGGACTTTGGATCTAGTGAAATAAGGATGATCAGTTTGCTTTATCAACACAGATCAATTAAAAATTACCTGTGAATGAAAATAATTCAAAAAATAAATGTGTTAGTCCTTATTCGTATTAAATAATGCAAAAGATCACACAAAAGAATAAAAACATAATAGTTGCATTGTTTGAAGACATACTGACCTATGAATATAGGAAAATGACTAAAGTAGGCGAAATGTTGCCTATTTAAATTCAAGATTTGTGAATCAAGGATATGTTTTGACAATATCTCCTTACATTTTTTTATAATTCCTTTGTAAGGAAGGATGACGGAGAAAAATAAGTTTTTTCTAAAATGAGGGGCCGAGCCTTGAGAGGCTGCCTATGTATGTCACGAAGTAGAAATTAGGCCGTATGTAGTTCAGCACGCTTGAATCTTTTCGAATTGAAAATGGAAAATTCACCTCTGAACTTTGATAGTGACTTGATTTATGTGCTTAGGGGATTCTAGAAACTTTCGAAAAGAAGTGGATTAGAAGTCTTCAAACAAAGCAACATAATCAAACAAACAGTTATAAAATATATCACGTAAATATATATTATGCATCCTAAACAGATATGTGACTCCTTTATGCCAAGGGTAGACCTAACGATTTGAAGGATGTATACACAATTTCAATCATTCCATTGCCCCAAAAATATTTATACAGGCTTCACGAATAAACTCAATAGGGATACATAATATGGGGAAGGGAGACAAAATAATCAGTCCCACGCAGGGGTATAGTCCTAAGCTAAACCTTCGTGAAAGATTTCTTCTTCTTGGTGTCTCCGAGCATCTTTGGATGAAGTAATGCCTCGTGAAGATCCTTCTTTGATAAAACTAAGTTATTGATATAAATTACCCATTGTCACGACCCAACCCAGGGGCCGTGAATGATGCCGATAGGACACTGCGACAACCACTTATACTGAATCTTTACTTACGACAGCTAAGGAATTTCACAAAAATTTCGA
>JAOTQJ010188962.1:0-21828 GCA_025642045.1 Solanum sejunctum
CATGAGCGTTTTACCATGTGTTGGTGGGTTGATTTACATTAAGTTTTCTCACATTATTTCACTCTTGAATTACATGATTTTGAACTAGCATTGCACACCCGCTAAGTGTTTGATAAAATATCTTATTAAGGATTCTTGAGTTGTTGATGGTTCATTGCATGGCTTAAGAGTCAAGTGTATTTATAATGATGAAGGAATGTATGTCCATGTTGAATTCATGAAAAATATCTATAGTGTTACAAGTTGAGCACACCTTGTTGAGGGGGTGGTAAGCCTCAACCACTTCGATGGTGGGTGCTATGCCTATCTACCATGTTGAGGGGTACATACCTGGACATCTTTGAGGGGGGATGCTATTCCCATCAACCATGTTGAGGGGTATATACCTTGAGCACTATAATGGGGGGGTGATATGCCCATCTACTAATTGAGGGGTAGATACCTCAATCACCTTCCAAGGGAGTGATGTGCCTTGGATTCTAAGCAATAGCTTGCTGTGTCGATGATGAATTGTATCTTCCTACACATGTAATCTATATTCTTAGGTTATATGTTTTACATGTTTGTTTTACTTCAAACTTTGATCATGCATGCTATATTGTTATTATACCTATCTCTTGCATATGACTATGTATTTTGACTATGTTGCGTATCTTTTGTTGCATTTCATCCTATATACTTAGTATATTGAAATGTACTAAGGCATACTCTATGGCTACATGATGTTATCATGTAGCAACCGGAGCACCTCACGATCATCCTCCATGTGGCGAGTTTTGACATCTTGAAGATAATCTTTTGGTGAGTCCTCAAGTTCGGGGACACTAGTTATGCTACTCTTCCTTATGTTATTTCTCTATGTTGATATTTAACACCATTGGGGTGAGCCCAGGAAGTGTCTTGGCCCTTTCCCATTTTATGTTTAGAGGTGTTGTTAGAACAAATGATGTACCTATGATTTGATCTTTAACTCTTTATGCTTTATAAATGTCAAGACTTCCCTTAATCCCTTTTTATTATCACTTGTTGTTTTTACTTTGCTTTCGTGACCAAGGATGTTTGATTGCTATGCAAAGAGGCTTGTTTGGGTCCCTTCAAGTTCTATTCACCATGCTATATCTTGGCCTTAGGCTTGGGTCGTGACACTCCTCATCACATCTTACACAAAAATCGAAGAATGCTCAAATAAAAGTAACAATGAAAGTATAAAGCTCTTCAAAATAATATCCAAATAACAAAGTTTGGAAAATAAAATACTCAACAGTCCTCTATGCAATATCTATAAAGCCTCTGCCTCTAACTTCTAGAGGGTTCCATGACAGTCTATGGCTACCCAACTCAAAGAAAAATAGTAATAGTCGATAAAAGACAGAAAGAAAGGATCCTCCGAATAGTGAGGGGGGCTCACCAACTCTGAATGCAAGGGAACTTTCACGACCCGAACCTAGGGTATAGAAGTGAAATGGCGAATGGTATCTGGAGAGTCCCCAAACAAGCCTCATAGCATCTATCCACACGTCATTAATTCAGAAGCATACATGAATTTGAAAACAAATGATTTTAATGGACAAAAAAGTAGGACTCACGCTATGGGGACTTAATAGGGATAGGGATTAACATGAGTTCACATAACATATAACACATAAAGACTAAGGGCACGCTAAGTATGACTCACTTTATGGGGGCAATACAAGACTAAGGATCTTCCATATCATAATATTAATACATAACATAAGCTCATAATCAATCCGTAATTAAATAACCATATCCACAAAGCAATCTCCAAATACAACACTAAACATATAAACATAAAAGAGAGTCTACAAGATGTCCAACAGTGCATCATATCATAAGATAGGATGAAAGAAAAGATATGTTGTAAGCTCACCCTCAAGGCAAATAATATAAACTAAACATCATAGATAGAGGAATGGTGGTTTGTCCTTGAATATATGACTCACCATGACATGTGTCTCAAGATCCGAACTAGCCATCATATGGTTGATGGAGGTAGTCCTCGGTCCCTATATTTGTTAGATCATGTAGGAAAAATTATGCGTCAGTATGTTTCAATGTATTAAGTGTGTGGGCATGCAATGAACATGAACTAATTAAACCTACATTCAATGTTAGATGACAAGGGCACAAATATAGAAAGAGTCATATAATGATGGAATAGTATATCAGTATGCCATGAGGTGGATAATGCATGAATGTGAAAACACTTCATATATAATGAAGATGGGACCATAACCGATAGAAGACCAAGTGACTATAAGTCGGGACTCCGTTATATTCTTCACAATAGATAAAGAGATGACCTACTTTCAAAAGTTAGATCCATTAACATTCATCAAAATCATTCACCAAAGGGGCATAAATTTGTACCTATATTAGGCACATAGTTTAGATAAAGGAGTATGGACCCTTGGGGATATCCCACCCTGCCTCCAATCTCATCGGTTGTAGTGACCCCAAAAAAAAATATGCCTCGGAAGTGTCTGGATATTAATTTTTATATATCTCAAAATCCATGCGCGATATCAAAAATTAGACTTCATATTCTTGATCAGGGGTCATTTTGAGGGGAAAAAGGGTCTAACCCCAAATTAAGAGCAAACAATTAGCAATTTTAGTTTTTTAAAAAATGATTTCTAGGGAGCTTTTCATGCCCCTGGCGCGATGCGCAATGGGTGCGTATTAGTGTAAGGTTTTTGTCAAATTTTGACTTTGGCTCAAGACTTAAAGTGTTCCTAAATATGAAAATACCTATACTTAGCTATTTTTCACCCTCATATCATTCAAAACATTCCCAATACTCATTCAAACACTTAGCCAAATATTTTACTCCTAAACTTAAGTCTCAAAACCCTCTATGGATCTAAGGATTTCCCCTCAAGCTTTAATTCTCCATCTCAAATCTTCACCAAGTTCGTCTCCAAGTCTAAGGTATGTGGGTTTATTTCATGGATCCCTTTTACCCATGATACCCAAGCATCATTTTGCTCTAACTTGCACGATTTAAAGTTGATTTTCAAATAGGTCTATCTTGTTATGAAAATCACTGCATGGTATCTTGAAGCTCATGAAACTGTGACTGTTTCGCTATGTTTTGAGTTATGAAACAAATGTCTATTGTAAGATTTGATGAAGGGTTTTGATATATATTGCTTGAGAGTGTTACCAAGTATCTATTGAAGGTTTTACATTGAATTTACTAGCATGATTTCACTCTTTAATTGCATGGTTTTACACCAACACTACACACCTTTTAAGTGTTTGATAAAATGTCTGGTTATGGTTTCTTAAGGAATGAAGGTCCAATGTATATCTTATGAGTTGAATGACTATATGATTATAATATGATGATGCCATCATGAAGTGATAACGAAATAAATGCATGGATACATTTCTCTCTATGTAGTGCTAGGATATGACCATGCCCTAACAGGGGTTATGCGCTGGGTAACATTATTAGGGGTTTGTACCCATCAACCTATTGGGGGATTTGTACTCTTGCACCATAGGTGGTATGGTCCGACGATCTGCCAACCTTATTAGGGGTTTGTACCCATCAACCTAATAGGGGATTTGTACTCTGGCACCACTGGTTGTAGGGTGCGATAATCCACCAACCTATTGATGGGGTTGGTACCTCAATCACAAAGGGTGGTAGGGTGTGATGATCCAACAATAGTTAAAGGGTCTTTTCATACACATATGATATGTCCTATGTAAGTATGTTTTACTTTGCATTAATCATGCATGCCATATTATTATAATGCTAGTTATTGTCTATCTCTATGCATTTCGAACACGATGCCTATCTCTTGTTGCATTGTATCCTACATACTTACTACATTTAAATTTACTAACACATATTCTATCTATATATGACGTCATCATGTAGGAACCAGAGTATCGCTTGATCATCCTCCTCCTTCACGTGACTACTTTGATTGTCCTACAAGCTTGGTGGTGAGTCTGCCATTTTAGGGACATTACTAAGGATCTCTTACTATGTATTAAGACTTTCTTTCTTTGACTTATGTATTGACTATGAGGGTGAAACCGGTTGCTTTGTTTTGGCCTCCGCTCTTATATATGTAGTAGAGGTGTTGTTAGACGTGTTATATATCTATGCTATGAGCGTTGACTCTATTGACTCTTGTTGTTTATGATATGAAAGTTTTTTCCTTAGCCTCGATTGTCCAAATTTGCTATTTCTTATTATATTCTATCATTTTCGCGACCAAGGATGTGGAATGATATGCAACAAGGCTTGTTAGAGGATTCTTCAGGTTCCCAATTTGCCGCTCACATCTACGCCCTAGGCATAGGTTGAGACAAAGCTGGTATTAGAGCACTAGGTTGTTAGATACTCGGGGACCAACACACCTGTTGATTAGAGTTTATTCAAGGTTACGTTGTGCACCACAACTATGAGTAGGAAGCTATGAAATATTTCAGGAAATGTTTCCCTTCGTCATGTTCTAAGTGATGCTATAGAGTTTAAGTAAGCTTTACTTCCCTAATTCTTATTCCTTTTTCATGAGCGAAGCCTAGGGTCTAGATGTGACACTATGAATAGGAAACCTGAAAGAACCCTAATCAAGCCTCTTAAGCTTTCATTAAACATCATTGGTCACGGAAGTATATACAAGATATAAAGTAAGCATGAAGGGCAAACGGACTAAGGGATAGCTTCCAAAACATTGTCATTAAGAGACATGGAGTCATAGCTCATACCATAGATACATAACTTGTCCAACAAACACCTCTAAATGCATAGAGAGAGTAGGGGCCAAAACAATGTAACCGAGCTCATCCTCATAGTAAGAATAGGACATAAAATAGATTGTCGTAATATAAAGCTGGAGGAAAATATAGACTAAGATCCTCGAAATGGAGGACTCACTAACTATCTTGAAATGGCATCGACTAGCCACGTGGAGGAGAAGGCTAATCAACTTAGGCTCCGATTCCTACTTGGTGATATCATGTAGGCAAGAGTTTGCGTTACTATGTTTGAATGTATTAAGTATGTGGGATGTTATGCAACCAGAAATAGACATCATCATCAAAATGCATAACAATAGGCAATAGGATTATTCTAACTAGATGACATGTATAATTAATGCTAGAGTAAATCATACTTAAATAACTCATGCTCTTATAAGATATCATATATGAATAATGGAATAAGGTAGATTTACAAAGTATGAACCTCTTGGTAGGTTAGTGATGATAGCACCCATTACCCTATTGTGTGAAGTACAAACCCCTCATCAAGGTTAGTGATGATTGCATCCATCACCCAAATATGTGAGGTATTAACCCCTCAGCAAGGTTAGTGATGATAGCACGCATCACCCTAGTGCGTGAGGTATTAAATTCTCATCAAGCTTAGTGATGATAGCACCCATCACCCTAGTGGTTGAGATATTAACCCCTCAACTAGGTTAGTGATGATAGCACCCATCACCCTAGTGGTGGAGATATTGACCCCTCAACTAGGCTCCCAGATTGGGAATGGTTGGATACAACACTTCCTATAGAATTATCATATAGTCATTCATATCATATCTTAAGCTTTGGACCTTCAATTCCAGAAGAAACCCTAGTCAAACATTTTATCAAACACTTAGGGGGTGTAATGGGGGTAAAAGTCCATGCAATTTAGAGATGAAAACATGTAAGAAAATCTATTGTAAAACAATCAATCAACACATTGCAACTCCCCCAAGACATTCAAATAAAAACCCTTCGTCAAATCCAACATTCGATCCAAGATATATATTTAAAAAAATTCTAAAACAACCATATTCTCATGAACTAAAATTACTGTACACTAAATTACTTAATATACTAGACCCATACGTAAAATCAACTTTAAATCATGCAATATTAGTAAAAGGGGCTTAGGCATCATGCGTGAAAGGAACTAATGAATCAACAGCACATACCTTAGCTTTGGAGAAGTTCTTAGTGAAAATTGAAGATGGAGACTTGAAGCTTGAAGAGAATCCTTAGTTCTGGATGGTGGTTTTGAGTCTTCAATTTGGAGTGAAAATATAGCTAAGTGTTATAGTGAGTGTTGGAAAATATTTTGGGGGATATGAGGGTAAAATTTATCTAAGTATAGGTAAAACCATATTTTGGGAAAAATTGGTTCCAACACTTAAAAGAATTTGGATGAACTAAATAAAAATACACTAAAGTGAAAAACTACAACTTCGCACCAAGGACGCGCAGTGCTCACTGGAAATTGTCACTTCAAATTTTATAATAGCTAATCTTTCGCTCTTAAATAGAGGTTAGACCCCTTTTCAGCTAAACCTCCTGATCATAAATATAAAGTCTAGTTTGTTAAATAACAAATGAATTTTGAGATATATAGAAATTAAAATTTTGAGCATTCCGAGGCATATTTTTGGGCACTTTTGGGGTCGTTTCACTATCTCCCCCTTGGGAGCATTCGTCCTTGAATGAAAAAGAGAGGTAAAAAACAAGATTGATCATGAAAAAATTATCCCCAATAAGAATACAATATAACATGTAAAACACTATTTTCAAATTCCCACATAACTGTAAAATCATCATAAGTTACCAACTTAAACATGAATGCATATGAATGACATAGGGGCTGAAGTGTATGACTTGAAATCACATATAGGACTCAGGATTAGTACCTTAAGCTTGAGTGGAGTGGAAAATATAAGGATATCTCTTTTGTATGTCCGTTTCGGCCTCCCATGTAGCACTTTTAATGTGTTGGTTCCTCCAAAGAACCTTAACGGATGCCACCTCTTTGTTCCTCAATCTCTTTACTAGACTATCCAAGATCTTAGCCGAAACCTCCTTATAATTTAAGTTATCCTCAACAACACCAATAACATCAAGAAGCAGAATTACATTAAGATTACCAACATATTTCCTCAACATAGAGACATCGAATATCAGATGGGCCAAATTCATTTCACTAAGCAACTTCAACTCGTAAGATACCTTGCCAACCCTCTTTACCACCTCATAAGGACCAACATATGTTTGACTCCATTTCCCTTTCGTATTAAAACAGACCACACCTTTCATCAGAGAAACCTTCAAATAAATCCAATTACCTACTTGGAATTCTAGGTCTCTTCTTCTTAAATCGGCATAGGAGTTTTGATGACCTTGGGTTGTTCTCAATCTTTCCCTAATCATATTAACCTTCTCAAGAGCTTCCATAACTAGATCTGGCCTCAATAAAGCCATCTCTCCAACCTCAAACCATCCCACTGGTGATCTACAATCTCTCTTATAAAGAGCCACAAAAGTAGCCGTACCGATGCTAGAGTGATGGCTATTGTTGTAGGAAAACTTTATTAATGGCAGATGATCATACCAACTACCTTTAGATCCAAGACACAAGCCCTATGCATATCCTCAAGTGTTTGGATTGTCCTCTCGGCTTCACTAGCTGTTTGAGGGTGAAAGGTCGTACAAAGGTGAACTTTGGTACCAAGACCCCTTTGAAAAGACCTCCAAATGTGTAAAGTAAATTATGCACCATGATCTGATATAATGGATAAAGAAACTCTATGAAACCACAATAAATAATGGATGTAAAACCTTGCATACTCTCCAACCCAATATGCATTCTAAATCGGTAGAAATTAAGCTAATTTTGTCAGCCTATCAACCACCTACTATATGGAATCAAAACCTTTTCTAGTCTTGGGCAACCCAACAACCAAATCCACATTAATCACCTCATACTTCCAAGTAGGAATCTCTATGTCTTGGTTAGGCCACCCAGCCTAATGCTCATCTTTGACATGTTGACAATTATGGCAACCATAAACACATTTGGCAATATCCCTCTTCACGCCTCCCCACCAATACACATTCCTCAAGTCTCTATGCATTTTAGTAGAACCAAGGTGAATAGAATAAGAGGAATTATGGGCCTCACTAAGAATTCTCTCTGTCACCCCATCAACACATGGCATAGATAACCTACCTTGATATCTAAGAGCCCTATCTCCCTGTTCAAAGAAAACCTCTATTTTGCCCTCTGTCACTAAGGCCATCAATCTAGCTAATCTATGCACCTCCTTAGCCATCTCCCTATCACTACCATCAACATAAGATAGGCTTCCCATAGACATCCGACTCAAAGCATCTGCTATAATATTTTCCTTAGCAGGATGATAATGCACACTCATGTCATAATCCTTAAGAAGTTCTAGCCACCTTCTCTGTCTCAAGTTGAGATCTTTTTTTGTGAAAATTTATTGGAGGCTCTTATGATGGGAGAAGATATCAACAACATGCCATACAAATAATGTCACCAAATCTTTAATGCAATGAGGCCAATTCAAGGTCATGGATAGGGTAGTTCTTTTCATGCCTTTTGAGTTGTCCAGAAGCATAAGTTATGGTCTTTCCATTTTGCATTAGCACATAACCCAAACCAACTCTAGATGCATCACAATACACAACAAAACCCTCAAGCCCATCCGATAGTGAGAATATAGGAGTGGACAGGAGCCTATCTTTCAACGTTTGGAAGCTTTTCTAATATTCATCGGTCCATACAAACATAACCTTCTTTTGTCTCAATTTTGTCATCGAGGAAACAATGGAGGAGAACCCATTCATGAACCTTCTATAGTAACCCATAAGGCCTAAGAAACTCCTAATATTTTATAGGGTCAATGGTCTAGGCCAATTTTTAATCACAACAATCTTCTTAGGATCCACTTTATTACCATCCCCCGACACCACATGACCCAAGAATGCAATCTCCTTCAACAAAAATATACATTTTCATATTTCGCATACAATCTATCCTCCCTCAATCTTTTTAACACATCCCTCAAATGGCCCATATGCTTCTCCTTACTATGTGAATAGATCAAAATATCATCAATGAAGACCACAACAAAGGAATCAAGGTTGGGTTTGAAGACCCTATTCATTAGGTCCATGAAGATAGCCTGTACATTAGTTAACCCAATGGACATCTCTAAAAATTCATAATGGCCATATCTAGTCCAGAAGGTCATCTTGGTAATATCATACTCACTCACTCTCACTTGGTGGTACCCAGACCATAAATTAGTCTTACAGAAAAAGCTAGCCCCTGTAATTAGTCAAACAAGTTATCAATTCTTAGAAGAGAATATCTATTCTTTATAGTGACCCTATTGACTTGTAGGTAGTCAATGCACATTCTAAGTGAGCCATCTTTCTTCTTTACAAATAACACGAGTGCACTCCAAGTTGATTGACTAGATCTAATACTTCTCTTTCCCAATAAATCTTTTAATTGCTCCTTTAACTCCCTTAACTCTGCCAAGGCCATACAATAAAGGAGAATGGAGATAGGTTATGTGACGAGAAGGAGATCAATGCTAAACTCCATCTCCCTTTCGGGAGGGACACTGGGAAGATCATTAGGGAAGACACCAAGAAATTTATTTATAATTGGAATCGACTAAATGGAATGGACATTGGACTTCACATCTTTATCCCTCACAAGATGATACAAACATACCTTCGAAATCAACTTATGGCCTTTAATGCATGATATGAACATACCCTTTACTACCATATCAGGACTTTCCCACTAAAGGATGGGTTCATTTGGGAATTAAAATTTCACCCTACCAGTTTTATAATCAAAAGAAACATAGTATATATGCAACCAATCCATCCCAAGAATAACATCAAAATCAACCATATCTAATTCAACAAGATCTTAAGGTAGGACTTTACGCAAGATGCAAAGTGGACAATTTCTATACACTCACCTAGTAACAATAGATGTACCAAGGAGTAGACATCTCATATTACTCATGCAATAACTCTGACTCAACATGGAACTTTTTGGCAACAAAGGGGGTAACAAAGGAAAGGGTACCAGGATCAATCAAGGCAATACATAAAGGTCAAAGATTTTCAACATATCGGTAACAACATCAGGGACCTCACTAACACCTTGACTTCCATGTAGAGCATAAAAACGATTATGCCTTGGGATACCATCTTGAGGACCACCTCTACCCAATGAACCTTACACTGTGAACCTTGCCATGGTTTCTTGGACAATCTATATTCTTGTGACCAAGATCCCCACATTAATTGCATTCATTAGAACCCTTCAAACATGAGCCTTTATGACCCACTCTACATCTAGGAAACACATCCTTAGGAGCCAAACCACTAATACCTTGAGGCTTAAGAAAGTCATTGGTATGAGGAGGCCTTTGGCCTTGATTAAATATAACACCCTTTTTGAACTTGCCCTCAAATTAGGCCCTCTTGGCCTCATGGACCCTCCTCTTTCTCAATTTTTAGTCTCCATTTGTTGGGCATATGTCATCAACTGAGACAAGTCCATATGACCAATTAACAAGATGGACTGACATTCTTCACTCACTAAGTTGGAGACCCCCACAACAAATTTATTCATCCATGATCTAGGATTGGCCACCAAGTTAATAGCATAATTTGAAAGTTGATTAAATTTGAGGGCATACTCCATCACACTCATATCACCTTAGTTCAAGTTCATAAATTCTACCAACTTTGCTTCCCTAAGCTCAAGAAGGATGAATAGATTGAGGAAGACCAATTTGAATTCCTCCCAAAGCAGCACATAGCCATTACCCTACTCACCCTTCTACTGATCATACAAAGTTTGGGCTACCCCCTTGAGTTGATAGGCCTCCAACTTTGTCTTTTCATTAGGCACAACACCCATGATATTCAAGATTTTGCAGATCTTATCAATGGACTCTTCTGGATCTTCATCCATCTTTGACCCATGGAAAACCGAAGGATTCATCCTCTTGCAATCAATTACCCTAGCTCTCGAGGTAGCAATATGAGGGGCTTGGGCCCCTTCTTGGACTTTGGTGGCTACCATTTGGGCAAGCATAGTAAGAGCATCCCCTAGCTCACCATTGGTAAGTTGTTCCTCAGGAGTTTTGGCCCATCTTCCTTTATTTTTAGGCATAATGTAGCATAGTAAAGAACAATCATTTTGGGGAAAAAATCACCATAACTCTATAACATAAATTAGAACATAAAGAAGGGAAATATTTACTAAAATGCCTCACAGCCTCCAATTCATAGATATGCCGCACTTCACAACCATGAATAGAACTCTAATCGACGTGTTGTGTTGGACTCTGAGGATCTATCAACCTAGTGCTCTGATATCAATTTTCTCATTACCCAAGCGTAGGGCCTAGACATGGCACGGTGAATGGGGAACTCAAAAGAACCCCAATCAAGCATCTTAACTTGTCATTACACACCATTGGTCATGAAAGTATATAAAAGACAGAAAGTAACCATAAGGGTCAAAGGGACAAAGGCATAACTAGAAAAATATCATCATTATGAGACAAACAGTTATAGCTCATACAATATATACATAACTTGTCTAACAAACACCTCTAAATACATTGATAGAGCGAGGGCCAAGACAATGTAACCGGGCTCACCCTCATAGTTAGAATAGGACATAAAATAGATTGTCTTAATACAAATCAAGAGGAAAACATAGACCAAGGTCCTTTAAATGTAGGACTAATCATCTATCTTGAAATGACACCCACTAGCCACGTGGAGGGGAGGATGGTCAACTTGGGCTCTGGTTACGACATGGTGATATCATGTAAGCAAGAGTATCTGCTAGTATGTTTGAATGTACTAAGTATGTGGGATTCTATGCAACAAGAAATAGACATCATAATCAAAAATGCATAACAATAGGCAAAATAGCCATATTATAACAAGATGGCATATATGATCAATGTAAATCATGCTTAAACAACTCATGCTTATATCGAATATAATATGCAAAGAATAGACCAAGTAGATATCCAAAAGTATAAACCCCTTGGTGGGTTGGTGATGATAGCAACCATCACCCTATAGTGTGAGTTACAAACCCCTCAGCAAGGTTACTGATGATAGAACCCATCATCCTAGTGTGTGAGGTATTAACCCTTCATCAATATTAGTGATGATTGCAGCCATCACCCTAATGTGATAGGTATTAACCCCTCATCAAGGTTATTGACGATGCTTCCATCACCCTAGTGGTTGAGACGTTAACCCCTTAATATGGTTAGTAATGTTAGAACCCATCATGCTAGTGGTTGAAATATTGACCCCTCAACAAGGCTCTCGTATTGGGAATGGTCTAATACAACAATTAATATAAAATTTATCATATAAATAACATCATTTAATCATCATATAGTCATTCATATCATTTCATAAGCTTCAGACCTTCAATGCCACAAGAAACCCTAGCCAGACATTTTATGAAACACTTCGGGGTGTGTAGTGGGGGTAAAAGACTATCCAATTTAAAGATAAAAATATTCAAGAAAATCCATTGTAAAACCATCAATCAACACCTTGCAACACCCCCAAGTCATTCACATCAAAACTCCTCATCAAATTTAATATTACATCAAAGATTTAGAGCTCAAAACATGCTAAAACAACTATACTTTTATAAACTGAAATTATTGTGCAGTAAATTTCTTAATATACTAGACCCATATGTAAAATCAACTTTAAATCATTCAACATTAGTAAAAAAGGGGCTTAGGCACCATGGGTGAAAGGACCCAATGGCTAAAAACCACATACATTAGCTTTGGAGAAGTTCTTGGTGAAGATTGAAGATGGAGGCTTGAAATCGTCACTTAAAATTATAAAGAAACTAAGGACATTTAGTGCTCACTAGAAATAATCACTTAAAATTATATAATTGCTAAGCTTTCGCTCTGAAATCAAGGTTAGACCCTTCTTCACCTAATTTTGACCCCCTGATCACAAATATGAATTGGATATTCAAAATAACAAACTAATTTTAAGATGTATGGAAATTAAAACTCCAAGCATTCTGAGGTACGTTTTTGGCACTTTTGGGGTCATTTGATCTTTCCTATACTATATCATGCCTAATGTGAGGGGAAGATGAGCCGACACGCCTGAGGCTCAATCGACCAATGGAAAGCTTAGGGATGCTTTCATGTTACTTACACAAGTGGTGGATAATCAAGCCAACCAAAGGACCCAAGACCTTTATGTTCCTACACCACCCTCTCGGGTAAGAGACTTCATGAGAATAAATCTCCTAGAATTCCATGCGTTAAAGATGAGTAAGTACCCCCAAGAGTTCATTGATGAGGTCTACAAAATATTATCCATCATGGGTGTGAGGCCGGAGGATAAGGCTAATTTTTCGGCCTACCAACTCAAAGGGATAACATAAATGTGGTATAACTAATGGAAGAAGGAAAAGGGAGTCAACTATGTAGTTCTTTGAGAGGAGTTAAAGGTGGCCTTCCTTAATCGGTTCTTCTGCCTTGAACTTAGGGAAGCTAAGTTGGTGGAACTGATGAATTTGAGACAAGGGTCTATGACTGTGATGGAGTATGCCCTCAAGTTTACCCAACTTTTGAAATATTCTCCATATTTGGTGGCCGAGTCAAGATCTAGGATGAACAAATTTGTGAAGGGTGTGTCTGACTTGCTTAGTAAGGAGTATCAGTCTACCATGTTGATTAGTGACATGGACTTATCATATTTGATAACCTTTGCCAAGCAAATAGAAGGGAAGAAATTTAGGAAGTGGATCAGTCATGAGGTCAAGAGGGCTTGTTTTGAGGGTAAGTTCCTAAAGGCTGGCCAGATCCACCAAGGGCAAGTGTCCTCTCCTGCTTCTTAATAGAGAATTTGTCAATGACTTCCTGAGGCCTTAAGGTGTTGGCGTTGTGTTTTCTAATCAGGTATGTCCTAGGTGTGGTAAGGGACATAGGGGCCCATTCTTGGGAGATACAAATGCATGCTTTGGTTGTGGGGAAGTGCTTCACAAAAAGGTGATTGCTCCCAAGATCGCAACAAGCGCAAAGAGGTTGGTACACAAAGTGCTAATGTGGTCCATTGGGGAGAGGTGGCCAACAAGATGGTGCCTCAAGACATAATTGATTTTATGATTTGCATGGAAGGCAAGGGGTTGATAAGGTCCCCAATGTTGTTACCAAAATATTGAAAATCTTTGACTTTGATGTGTATTATTTGATTGATCCGGGTACCACTCTTTCTATTACCCCCTTTGTTGCCAAAAATTTCCATGTTGGCCCCGCGTTGTTATATAAGTCATATGAGGTGTCTACTATTTTTGGTTTATCTATTGTTGCTAGAAAATTTTATAAATGTTGTCCTATTTGCATCTTGAATAAAATATTGCATTGTGATGTTGTTAAGTTAGACATGGTTGATTTTGATATTAGTCTTGGGATGGATTGGTTGCATGCATACTATGCTACTATTGCTTGTAGAACCCGTAGAGTCAAATTCCAATTTCCAAATAAACCAATCCTTGAGTAGAAGAGTCAAGATGTAGTGGTCAAGGGTAGATTTATATCTTGCATTAAAGCCCATAAGTTGATCTCTAAGGGATATCTTTACCATCTTATGAGGGTTAGGGGTGTGGAGTCTAAAGTCCTACCCATAGAGTTGCTTCCGATTGTAAATGTATTTCTTGATGTCTTTCCAAATGACCTTCTTAGTATTCCTCTAGAAAGGGAAATAGACTTTGGCGCCAGATACTCAACCCATTTTAATTCCCCCTTACATATAGCCCCGGCGAGTTGAAACAGTTGAGGGACTTATTGGAAAAGGGATGTATTAGGCCTAGCCAATCACCTTGTGGCATACCAGTGTTGTTTGTGAAAAAGAATGATGGGTCCCTTAGGATGTATATTGACTATCAACAACTAAATAGGGTAACCATCAAGAATAGTTATCCTCTTCCAAAGATTGATAATTTCTTTGACCAATTGCAATGGGCTAACCATTTATCTAAGATTGATCTTCAATCCGGGTATCATCAAGTGAAAATTAAGGTAGTGTGATATTCCAAAGATGGCCTTCCGGACTACTTTTAGGGATTACAAATTTTTGGTGATGTATTTTTGGTTGACCAATGTACCAACCATCTTTATAGACCTAACAAGTAGGCTCTTTAACCACCACCTTTACTACTTTGTTGTGGTATTCATTGATGGCATTTTGATCTATTATTGTGGTGAGGAGGAGCATAGAGCTCATTTGAGGGTTCGGTTGCAACGAATGAGGGAGGAGAAATTGTATGCTAAATATGAACAGTGTGAATTTTAGTTGAGGGAGGTTGCCTTTCTAGCGTATGTGGTGTCGGGGGATGGTATAAACGTGGATCCTTAAAAGATCGATGTGATTAGAAATTGGCCTAGACCATTGACCCCATCGGATATTAAGAGTTACCTTAGCTTAGTAGGCTATTATTAGAGATTTGTGAGTGGGTGCTCTTCTATTGCTTCCCTTTTGACAAAATGACTCAAAAGAAGGTTAAGCTTGTGTGACTGATGAATATGAGAGGAGCTTCCAAACCTTGAAAGATAAGCTTGTGTCTGCTCTTATATTGTCACTACCGGATGGGCTTGAGGGATTTATTGTATATTGTGATGATTCCTCGGTTGGCTTGGGTTGTGTTTGATGCAAAATGGTAAGTGTATAGCCTATGCTTATAGATAGGTCAATGTGCATGAAAAGAACTATCCTACCCATGATCTTGAGTTAGCTACTGTTGTGTTTGCGTTAAAAATTTGGAATCATTACTTGCATGGGGTGCATGCTGATATGTTCACCAATCATAAGAGCCTCCAATATGTCTTCACTCAAAAGGATCTCAATTTGAGGCATAGAAGATGGTTAAAACTTCTTAATTACTTTTTTTATGAGTATGCATTATCATCTCGGTAAGGCAAATATAGTGGCAAATATTTTGAGTATGGTGTTTATGGGTCTTATAACTCATATGGGTGGTGGTGATAAGAAGATGGATAGGGTGGTGCATTGATGGCTAGATTAGGAGTTAGGTTGTTAGAGGCTGGTAATGGGGATATTGTTATTGCTGATGGTTTTAGGTCTTCCTTGGTCTATAAGGCGGAAGATAAGCAAGATCTTGATTCCTCCTTGTTAGAATTTAAGGCCTTGCTAAAAGAGGGCAAGGTGGAGGTTTTCTCCCAAGGGAGAGATGGTTCCCTTAGGTACCAACGTAGGTTGTGTGTGCCTTGTGTTGCTGGTTTGAGGGAGAGAATCCATGATGAGGGCCATAACTCTTGTTATTCAATCCACCCCAGCTCCACCAAAATATATAGAGACTTGAGAGATATTTATTGGTGGGGAGGCATGAAGAGGGACATTAAAAAATTCGTTTCCTGTTGTCATAGTTGTCAACAAGTCAAAGTCGAATATCAAAGGCTAGCTGGCCTAACCTAAAACATTAAGGTCCTTACCTGGAAGATGGAAGAGATAAATATGGATTTTATGGTTGGCTTGCCCAAGACTACAAAGAGTTTTGATTCAATTTTGGTGGCGATTGAAACGATGACAAAATCTGCTCACTTTCTACCGGTTAAGACCATATACGGGGCTGAAGATTATGCAAGGTTGTATATTCATGACTTGGTAAGGTGTTTTTAGTTCCCTATTCACAGTTCATATGTAGGCCCTTTGTCCCTCATATTGGATTGTGGCGCACAATTCACTTCACACTTTTGGAGGTCCTTTCATAGGGGTCTTGGTACTAGAGTTATGCTTTCTACGACCTTCCACCCTCAAATGGATGGCCAAGAAAAGAGAACAATCCAAACCCTTGAGGATATTCTTAGAGCATGTGTGTTTGAGCTTAAAGGGATATATGATGATCATCTTCCATTGATTTAGTCTGCCTACAACAATAGTTATTATTCTAGTATCAGTATGGCTCTATTTGAGGCTCTCTATGGGAGACGTTATAGATCATTAGTTGGTTGATTTGAGGTTTGTGAGGTATGTTTATTGGGACCATATCTTGTTATGGAGGCTCTTGATAAGCTTCAAATGATTAAATATAGATTGAAGATAGCCCAAAGTGACCAAAAGTCCTACGCTAACGTGAGGAGAAGGGATCTTGAGTTCAAGGTTAGTCATTGGGTCTACTTGAAGGTGTCACGCATGAAGGGTGTAGTCCATTTTTGTAAGAAGGGAAAGTTGAGCCCAAGATATGTAGGTCCCTATAGGGTGATGAGCAGGGTTGGCAAGGTAGCTTATGAGTTGGAATAGCCTGGAGAAATGGATTTGGTTCATCTGGTGTTTCATGTGTTTGTGTTGAGAAAATGTTTGGGTTATCTGAATACTATTATGCCTCTTGATATTGTGGGTATGGTTTAGGATAATTTGACATATGAAGAGGTTTTACTTCAGATTTTTGATTAACAAGTGAAGAGACTGAGAAACAAAGAGGTCACTTTCGTTAAGGTCCTTTGGAGGAATCAACAAGTTGAACATGCTACTTAGGAGGTCAAAACAAAATGCAAAAGCGATATCCTTGCCTTTTCCACTCCAATCAAGCATAAGGTGTTGATCTAAGTACTTTATATGTTCTCAAGTCTTAGTTTCAGCCCTCATGTCATTGCATATGTTCATGGTTAAAATGACTAAGTTCGTGACGATTTTACACTTACGATGAGATTTTCAAAGGATGTTTAAGTGCATTGTTACATTTAAATGTAGGTTGAAATTTTCATATTTGTGTTTCTCATATATATCACTTGACATTCGAGGACTAATGTTTTCTAGGGGAGATATTGTAACGACCCCAAAAAGCCCCTAAAAATATGCCTTGGAAGTGCTCGAAATTATAATTTACATATATCTCAAAATTTGTGTGCCATATAAAAAATCTGACTTCGTATTCTTGATAAGTGTTTCATTTTGAGTGGAAAAGGGGTCAAAACCCGAATTAAGAGAAAACAATTAGCAATTCTGATTTTCCAAAAATTGATTTGCAGCGAGCTTTTAGCATCCCTTGTGCAACGCGCCAAGGGTGCGCACTAGTATAAATTCTCTATCAAATTTTGACTTTGGGCCAAGACTTTTATGTCTTAGTCCTAAGTGTTCCAAGACATGAAAATACATATATTTAGCCATTTTTTGCCCTCATATCATTCAAAACATTCCCAGTAGTTATTCAAGCACTTAGCCAAATATCTTACTCCTAAACTCAAGTCTCAAAACCTCTCCGGATCTATGGATTTCCCCTTAAGCTTCAAGTCTCCATCCCAAATCTTCACCAAGTTCATCTCCATGGCTAAGGTACGTGGGTTTCTTTCATGTGTTCCTTTTACCCACGATACCCAAGCTTTCTTTTACTCTATTTTGCATGATTTAAAGTTGATTTACAATTAGGTCTATCTTATTATGAAAATTACTGCATGCTATGTTGAAACTCATGAAATTGTTACTATTTTGCTATGTTTTGAGTTATGAAACCAACGCCTATTGTAAGATTTGATGAAGGGTTTTGATGTAATTTGCTTGAGAGTGTCATCAAGTATCCATTGAAGATTTCACATTGAATTTTCTAGCATAATTTCACTCTAAATTACATGCTTTTACACTAGCACTACAGATGCTCTAAGTGTTTGATAAAATGCACAATTATGGTTTCCTGAGGAATTGTAGGTCCAATGCATGTCTTATTAGTTGAATTACTATACAATGATGACATGATGAAATAAATACATGTATATGGTGCTCTCTATATAGTGTTGGAATGTGACCATGTCTTACTCGAGAGTTGTGCGCTAGGTAACCTTGTGTCACGATCAAAGCCTAGGGCCTAGACATGACCAACGAATAGGGAACCCGAAAGAAAACCAAACATGTCTCATAACATATTATAACACATCCTTTGTCGAAAAAGCAATGTAAAACAATATAAGAAACATAAACAAAGGGAGTTGGGACAACGGGAGAGAGATTAATACTTAAGTGAATACAAGAGTTTGGAAAACAAAGCCAGGGACTATGAGAAAGCTTGCATAATATCATAATCAAGAGACAAAATAATCAATTCATATATCATAGATAATATCTTGCCTAACAACACCTCTACTACATAGAAATTAGTGGGCTCCAAGACAAGCAACCGGGCTCACCCTCATAGTCACAATGGAGCATAGACAAGATTGTCTCCATACTTAATAAAGCAACATAGACTAAGGTTCCTGAAGTGGGAGAATCACCAACTAGCTTGAGTATCACCGAACTAGCCATGTGAAGGAGGAGGATGATGAACTTAGGCTTCGATCCCTACATGCTTATATCATATATGTAAGAGTACGCATTAGTACATTTGAATGTACTATATATGTAGGATGCAATGCAACAAGAAATAGGCATCATAATCAAAATACTTAACAATAGAAAATAGTCATAATATAACAATATGACATGTATGATCAATGCTTAAGTAAATCATGCTTATGTAACTCATGCTCACATAGGATATTATCATATGTGTAGAATAGACCAAGCTAGATTTCTAAATGTACAACCCTTTGGTAGGTTAGTGATGATACTGTCCTATCACTTTGGTGGATGAGTATGAACCCCCATATAGATTGGTGATAATATTGCCTCATTACTGAGATGGAGGAGCACGAACACTCATCTAGGTTGGTGATAATGCCACCCCTTCATCGAGGATGGAAACTACAAAGCCTTCCCTAGGTGGATAAGTACAAACCCCCATCTAGGTTAGTGATGATGCCGCCCCATTATCGAGGTAGAGAAGTACAAGCCCTTCCCTAGGTTGATGAGTACAAATCCCTATCTAGGTTACCTGGGATTTTAGTCCCCTAGAACTGGGCATGGTCTAACTCAACACTTTGTATAGAATTTATCATATACATAAACTCATTTCATCGTCATATAGTCATTCATATCATTTCTCATGTTTTGGACCTTCAACTCTTCAAGAAACCTTATTCAGACATTTTAGCAAACACATAGAGGGTGTGTTATGCTAATATAAAACCATGAAAAATAGAGATGAAATCATGCAAGAAAAATTCATTGTAAAACCATAAGTAAACACCTTGCAACACCCTGAAGCAATATACAACAAAACCCTTCTCATATCTAATAATAGATCATTTATTTATAGTTCAAACCATAGCAAAACAGTCACAACTTTATATTACTTTAACATAGTGTGCAGTAAATTTCATAATAATCAAGACCCATTTATAAATCAACTTTAAATCATGCAATTTCAGTAAAAGGAGGCTTGAGTATCATGGGTGAAAGGAACTGATGAAAGAAACCCATATATATACCTTAGCTTAGAGATGAACATGGTGAAGACTGAAGATGGAGAATTGAAGCTTGAAGGAGAACCTTGATGTAATCCTTAAGTTTGGTCTTGAGTTTTGGGACTTGAATTTAGGGTGAGATATGAGAGTAAGTGTTTGAGAGGATATTGGGGAATGTTAAGTATGATATGAGGGTGAAATAAGACTATGTATATGTATTTTCATGTATCGGAAACCTTAGGCCAAAAACTTGAATGTCTTGGACCAAAATAAAGAAAATAGGATCAAAATAAAAAAATACGGCAAAAATAACGCCGCAACACGAATTACTAACTGGAATTTGCATTTCTGTACAAACGAGTTCTACAGAATCTATAATAAATTCTTCATTCGAACTCTGAATGAGATGAAACACACTGCATTAGAAAGCTGATTTAAAGATCTTTAATTTTGTAGATCATGGGCCATGCAGTTTGTTGTGTGCTAAAAGATATGTCCCTCTAAAGTTGACCCTCCTAAATCGCATTTTTGTAATTTTCCAATTTTGATACGGTTGCTTTAAAATTTGGGTTAGACCCCTCTCCGTCTAATTTTGATCCCCTGAATAGGAATGTAAAGTTGGGTATTCCATATCACCCACAAACTTTGAGATATATGGAATTTAAAATTTCGGGTATTGTAAGGCTATTTTCGGGCACCTTTTGGGGTTGGTTCAATATCTCCCTCTTGGGAACATTCGTCTCCAGATGTCAAAGAAATGTACAAGAGATGCGTAATCATAATGAGATCAACCACAACAAGAATAAAACAATACACTTTAAAACACCATTTTAAAAATCTCAATGTAAGTGTAAAATCATTATAAACTTGCCAACTTAAACATGGATGCATGTAAATGGCATAGGGCTGAAATATAAGATTTGGAATCATAGAAAGGACTTGACAGATCAAAATAATCTTGAATATACTAATAGAAATATGGATATTGCTTCTCCATGTCTACACCAGGTCCCCGAGAAACACATAAGAATAGACGACTTTTCCAAAGGGCCTTGATGAACACTACATCCTCATCAATCAACTTCTCCACTCGTCCATCTAATACCTCTATTGGGACCTCCTTCTATGGAAACTTATTCTCCACATCACCCATAATCTCAAGGAGTTCTATAGCACTAGAGTCACCAACACATCTCATCAATGTAGATTCATAAAGAACCAGACCAATGAAACCCCTATCCATTGGCAATCCCCAAACTTATGCAAGCTTACCAACTTCTCTCTTCATCCTATAAGGACACACAACCGTAAATCGTTTGTCAACCTTAACCATAATTATCCTACTTATCACCATGAACTACCATCTCCCCTTTGGGAGACTACCTCCGCTCCACTATCTTTCCACCCAAAACATCCAACTATAATAAGGCGGAATCAAGTCCTTGCTTAATCTGGACCTCTTACCCAAAAAGGATATGGAACAACCAAGAATGCTATACCACCATGCTCAACTTCCCTCAAACTTACTTCTAATCTATCCAAATAATGGACCCCACTAGTTTCCTCCTTTGCACCATCAACAACAAATGCTAGGCTACCTAGTGCACCGATCCAAATATTAGCC
>JAOTQJ010188993.1:0-21822 GCA_025642045.1 Solanum sejunctum
TCTCTCTTTTTACTTGTATTTATTATATTATTTGTGATATTTGTTGTTTGACACTAACTCTAACATTGTTTATTTGTGTTAGTCATTTGTTTAATCTAATTAATTTCTCCAATATATCTACCATTTATGTTAATTTTGTTTTAATGATTATTAATCTATCCTTTTGAATTTAGTCAACTTCTTTAAAATTAGTCAATCTTTTCAAACTTAGTTAATTTCTTTCAAGGTTAGTTAATTTTTCAAATTTAGTCAATTTTTTTAAAATTAGTCAATTTTTTTAAAATTAGTCAATTTTTCAAATCTAGTTAAATCTTTAAAAGTTAATCAAACTTCTTAAATGTTGGTCAATCGCAAGTTAGCAGTCATTTTTGAGTGATTAAGTTCTTCTCAAGAGTGAAAATTGAACCTTTACCTGACTTGGAAAATTTTAATATTCTTCTGTTAGGTTTTAAAATTAGATTTCTTAATTTTTCTTAAAATTAAGTGGCGACTCTCTTTATATTTCGAGAATATGATTTATACTTAAATTAATTAAGTAATAAGTTAGATTTTTGAAATCAAATTTCAATTAGCAAGCATAATTTAGGAAAAGTTAAATAGATAATCTAAACTTATAATTAAAAAAAAACTAGTTTATTAAAATCTAAAAAAAGAAAATCATATTTCTGTATATTTTTGGAAATAAATTAACACAAACTTATCTAAAAATGTGATTCTGTTTTTGAAATTTTTAAATATTTTAAACAAACCTACTATAAATAAGGTTAAAATAAAAATATCAATTTAGAAAAATACATAAATAAATATTTTAAGTACTAAAAAGGTAGACAAATTAGGTTTGGTCAAAAATTACATGTCTACAATAATTTTCATATATCTTAAAATTCGTACGTGACATCGAAAATCCAACTTTATATTCTTAATTAGGGGGCAAAATTGAGTGAAAAATGGGTATAACCCCAATTTTAGAGGACCAGTAGCAAAAAATGATTTTCGCCAAATTTTCAGTTCCAGTTGCTGTCTATGATGCCTCCGCGATGCGGACTTATCGCGGAGGTGTGTTTGCACTTCTTTAGTTTTCCTGTTTCAGCCTAAGGCATTGGGGTCTTAGTCCTATGCTCATTTATGCGTAAAAACACTTATACTTAGCAATTTTTCAACTCTATATCACTCAAGACACTCTCAAAACCCTCTCCAAGACTTAACCAAATATTTCATCCAATTTCAAGTGTCCCTAACTTAATTTTGGATCTCAAAAACTTCGTTCAAGCTTCAAATCTCTTTCAAGTCTACATCAAGAAATCCCCAAATTAAAGGTACGTGAGTTTCATCCATTGGATCCTTTCATCCATGGAACCCAATCTTCTTATTTTATGAAAATTGAATATTTTCAAGTTGTAATATCTATGAGTATCTTTTATTATAGATTATCATCATGAAATATGTTGGGGTGTTATGAAATATTTATTAAATATGTATGTCTATCTATCTCAAACTTATACTATGAGTTAATTTTGTCTATTGTGACTATGTATGTTTTGAGCTATAAAACTATGATCTATTATGAAATTTGATGATAGATTTCAAGATATCCTATATGAGGGTTTTACAATATGATGGTAGGTTGATTTGTATTGAGTTTTCTCACATGATTTCACTCTTGAATTGCATGATTTTGAACAAGCATTGCACACCCACCAAATATTTGATAAAATGTCAAGTTAAGAATCCTCAAGTTATTTATATATTTTACAAGTCAAGTGACTTCATGATGAATATGGGCTATCAAGTATATTATGAATTCATGAAATTATCTATGATTATGCAAGTATGAAGTTAAGCCATATTTTCAAGATTTACCTCTTATGAGCCATTCATGTTAAAGCAAGGGTTCATGTATGATTATGATCTATTCTCATGTTTCAAGTTAGGCTCACCATTAGAGGTCAAGAATGTTTAAGATCTACTCATGTTATAATTCTATGGTCATTAGAAGATACTAAAGATATGATTATTTCAAGTATTCCGTGTGATTAGACTTAGCACCGATGGATTGGATGTGGGTGTGGACTATCTTTAAGGGTCCATACTCCTTTCTTCAAACTATGTGCCAACATAGGATTATGTTATACCCTTACTATTTTAGTGGATCTATTTAGTACACTTCTTAATCCAATCCTTTCCAAAATGGGTCATCTTCCCGTTATGAGGGTTACTTCATATGAAATGGGTCATATTCTCGTAAGGTGAAGTATGATTTACATTGGCAAGTAGACTACCTCTTTACTGATGAGGGGTAATCATTGGGATTCCAAGTTGTAGCTCACTTCGTCTAATTCTTTGTCGGTTGAGGTCTCTTCCCACATATGTGTCATGATCTTTGCAAGTTGATTAATTTATAAGCATGTTATACTTCAAGCATTGATCATGCATGCCATATTGAGATTATGTTTATTATTGCCTATTACTATGCATTTTAACTATATTGGCTTATGTCTTGTTGCATTGCATCCTACATACTTAGTAAGTTCAAACGTACTAACATATACTTTATGCCTACATGATATCACCACATAGGGACTGGAGCTCCTCTTGATCATCCTCCACATGGCTAGTGAGATACTTCAAAGACAAGCTTGCTACGTCCTCAAGTTCGGGTACACTATCTACTTTCTCTTGCTATCTCTAAGACTTCTTTATGTTGAATATTGGACATTATAAGGGTGAGCCCAGAAAGTGTCTTTGCCCCTGTTCTATTCTATGTTTAGAGGTGTTATTGGAACATTATGATGTATTTATGCTATAAGCTTGACTCTTTATTCTTTTATGATATCAAAGACTTTCCTTATCCCCGTTTTCCCTTTTTATCATCTCTTGTTGTTGTTTACTTTGCTTCTATTACCAAGGATGTGTGATTGATATGCTTAGAGGCTTATTTGGGTCCCTTTAGGTACCCATTCGCCATGTCACATCTAGGCCCTAGGCTGGGGTCATGACAGAGGTTATTAATGATAGATATGACAATCAAGAAGCTGGAGGGAATACTCTACGATATGCTAGTCAAAGTAGATAAGTTCATATTATTGGCGGATTTTGTGATTCTTGATTGTTAGGTCGACTTTAAAGTCCATATTATTTTAGGAAGACCATTTTTGTCCACAGCGAGAGCCCTGGTGGATGTGAATTCGGGTCAACTCAAGTTTAGGGTAAATGATGCAGAAGTGGTTTTTGACAGTCGCTAGTCTATGAAGCACCCCGATGAACTCAAAAGTGAAATATGGGTTGTTGAGGAATTTTGACCACTCAATATGGCTAAGCCGTGCCGCGACATTAAATCAAGCGCTACTTGGGAGGCAAACCAAGAGGTTTTAATGCCTTTTTTGCTTTGATTTTATTAGTAACTTATAGATTCTTAGGTAGCATTTTGATTTGGTTGAGTTTTATTTTTAGATATTGAATTGGTTGTATGTTGGTATAATGGTGTACCTTGAGAAAAATTATGCAGGTTTTGAACAAAGTGGGAAAAGTGCAGAAAATTGCATTTGAAGCAGCCTCTACGATAAGGCCTATGAGCCATAGTATACCCTATGACTCATGCCTCGTAGAGGGTAGCAGTGATCACTTGAAGTTTGTATTCACACTACGAGCCAACTTTACGGTTCGTAGTCCAAGCTATGAGTCATAAATGGGGTTCGTAGTGCCTAAGTATGATTTCAAAATTTTTCTAAGTCTTGAGTGGTCTACAAGACTTAGACGTACAAGCCGTAGTCCAAGCTACGACCCATAGTCGGGGTTTCATAGACCCGACCTGGGGGAATTTTAACCGAGATCCCATAACTTATATAAAGGGTATAAATCATTTTAACCCCAAATTATTAACCCTAATTGCCCTGAAATTACCCCTAATCTTTTTCTCAATATTTCCCGATGAATATTCTAGCAACTCAAACAAATTTTTGGCAACTTTTCTGGCTACTAGGGTTTTGGGCTCTTTTCTTCTCATTTCAAATTCTTGACCCTAATTGCCCTGAAATTACCACTAATCTTTTTCCCAATATTTCTGGACAAATATTTCGGCCACCCAACCCAATTTTTTGGCAACTTTTCTAGCTACTAGGGATTTGGGCTCTATTTTCTCATTTCGCTCATCGAAGTTCATCATTTCCTATGATATGTCTCTTCATTTATTATAACTCTCAAAATTTACTTTGATTTGAATTGATTGAATGAGTGTGATATTTTGATTGTACCAAGGCATAATATTTGTGGGTTTGATGCATATTGAGATGGATCTTGGTTTTTGAACATATTGAGTGGTGTTTAACCCATATTGAAGGATTCACCCTTGTTGTTTTGGTTGGATGATCATGCTGTGTTAGATATTATTGATTAATTGCATAGTAGTGGTTTATAATTGTTTGTTGATTGGCAAAATCATGTAGCTTAATCATATCTTGGTTAGGGTAATGTGGCTGGAATTGTTGATTGGTAAATTACTAGTGCACTTGCGAATTGATTCCCCAGATTAGTGTATATGCATTCGAGTGATTATTTTGTGTGACTTGGGGAATAGTTACGTGATTGCAACTTTGATTGAGTTGTGGGGAAATGGACATGATCATTTAATGATTTTATATCTGTGTCAATGTGGTGAAATTAGCAGCGAAATCATATCTAGGTTCTTGGGTGGTTTGCGCTCATGTTTTGAATGATGAAAGCTTGCTTCGATGCTATTTAATTCAAGTTAAAATTGTGTTTGAAGTCCGTGTGGTGAATTCAGGTAACTTATGCATCTGTTGTTTTTTGCTAGGGAAGCCTCATACAACTCGTGAATGAGTCTACGAGTAGGAAGTAATAATGGCCTAAGGTTCCTGAGTGTTCACCATAAGAGACCCACCTATGAGTCGTAGTTCTAACTACGAATTGTAGTGGGGTCTTGTGGACCTAAGCTTGTGATAATTTGGTATTCTGAAACCTTGTACAAGACCTGTCTATGACTAGTAGTCAAGGCTATGAGTTGTAACTGCATCTCGTACCTAGTTTTAGTGTTCAAAATTATTATGGACCTGTGGACTACGAGGCCATAATACGACTCGTAGTATCTACCACGAGTTGTACCTGACTTTCTTACCTTCCATCAACGACTAATACATGTTGATTTTCCTGTGTTTTTCTCTTGTTTTTGTTTTATTTTGTTGAGTGTTTTGGGGCTGAGCATGTTTGTTTGTGCTTATTTTCATATATCATGACCCTAAAGAGTAGAAAGGCAGTAATCAAAGCCCTTAGAAGGAGGCCTGTTGACGAGTCTTCATATAATGAACAACTAGAGGCACTGGGGCCTCAAACTAGAGCAGCTGCATGTACTGCTCAGACGCTGATGTAAGTATATAGTATCTCCCAGTCTAATGAGGAGGAAAGTGAGGATGGGTCTGAGCGGAGTTTATCACAGATGACTCCTACACACAGAGTCTAGTTCTAAGAAGGTTTCTCAGAGTCGGGAGAATGCATAGTCTTCAACCACTTCATCACCACCGAATCCTCAAACACATCGGTAGGGTGTCAAAGGGATGAAGAAGATGTATGATGATGGCCTACAGAAAAAAAGGCAAGGAAAAACAGTGCAATCATTTTACGAGGAGCCCCAACTGATTGATACAGGGTTGAGCTATGTCCCTGGAGTTGAAGAGGCCTATGACACTACATAGGTTTGAATGGTAGACTAAAAAGACGGATCATTACTTATCGGTCTTGGTGTGAGAATTCTATGCAACCTACGCAACATCCATCTTAAGGATCTTCCCAGGAAGAAAAAGCCTCTCGAGCAACCTAGATTGCGAGAGGTGTTGGTGAGAGCCGGTAGGTTGAAATATCTGAGGAGATGACTTGCTACATACAGTTTGGTCCCACATATAGCGCTATAGTCTACAGCTGAGTTTGCTCGACAGATTAGGTAGATTAGACAAGCTGTTATTTCTAAGAATATGGACCATAGGACTTAGCTTCTGAGATAAGTTACGAGTTAGATTACTGAGCGTGGTCCAGAGCCTACATGGGTCACAACATATTCAGAGCTGATAGTAAAGTCCTCCCTCTCCTTTCTCGCCATGTTTTTGTGGGCTGTTGTCAGGTCTCGCATCCGACCCACTTTCACAGATAATGTTCTTACTTTGGATCGAGCTATTTTGGTAGCTACCATCTTAGTTTGCTACGATATCGATTGGGCACAACTGATAGCTAAACAGATCCATGGGTCAGCGTTCAGGAGGACCACATGCATGCCATTCCCCATTCTTATACATAGGCTATGCTTAAAGGAAAAGGTGGAGGTATTACTTTATCTAGATCCTTTAGTGGCGGCCCTCCACACCATGGATGCCAACCTGATCAAGGTTGATGAGAACCCAATGGCACTCCAGTGGGCATTTCCCCTTCTTATTACTGAGACATTCATGCTAGAGACATAGGCTGAGGGTTCGACAACTGCCATTACTACTACTACTCCAACTGTTGCTACTACAGATAAGGGACCACAGCAGCCTGCGACAGTCAAAATTGAGAGAGGTCCCACTATAACTGCACTGCACCAGAGCCATCTACATCACAGATTCCTTCTACAGATATCCCTATTATGTCTGCTATTACTTTTCAGGCTATGGCATAGAGATTATCATGGAATAAGGCTCAATTGACTTGGATTATACAACAGATCATGGCATGTATGTTGTTTTGATGATTTATGAATTGTTTTGAAAATTTTGTACCTATGAATTTTTTTTTGATTAGTAGTTATGTTGCAATCATGCATGTTTTAATGGTTTGGTAATGCTTGTTCTGATTAAGTGAAGGCATGTTGATGCTTGAACCATGATTTGTGAGTCTTTGTTGGCTATGTATGCAATGCAATGTGCGTGTAGCTACTTTTGTCGTATTCATCCATTGTGTACTGATTCAGATTTTTCCTTGTTACTTTGAGTTGGACTGGAGATTATATGGATTATGAAGGAATCTTAGCCCTTGTTCTTTGATTTAGTCTTTTGCCTAAATAACCAATCAAATGAAAGAGTTTATCTCTTGATCAAAGTGTTTGAGCCTAACATGTACCCTTATTCTTTCTTAATACCTAATTAGCCTTACCTTATCCAGTAAAATATATTGATATTGGCCTTGGTCTATTCTTGAACATTGTAAACCTTGATTTAGACAAAAAGCCTAAGCTGGGTGGCTACCAAAAGTGGCCCTGGTTTGGGGATTGGATATTGTGTACTTCACCTCAAGCTAAAAGCCTAAATTGAAGATGGCCTATGTTATGGTATAATAGAAAAAATGAGGTGGTGAGTTGGGAATAAAAGAAAGAGTAGGAAGTTATGTATCGGGTAGGAGAAAAAGAGAAAAAGAAGTCTTAGAATGAGTAAAAACGCAAAATGAGTTTGAAAATAAGGAACAAGCAGAAAAATGATGAGAAAGTACCGAGAAAAGCTTCAAAATGATGAATAAGGTAGAGCAAGTTGAGAATGGTTGAGTTGTTAAGGTGAAAGTGTTGAAAAGCATGGTTCAAGGTTGTCCTTTAGTCACTAATTCTCCAAAATGCCGTACCAAAGCCCCATGAACCTGCGTTACAAGCCTATAAAGTCCTAAAGTGATCCTAATCCAATTAGTCAATAGTCCGGGTTATAAGTATATGGGCAAGCCTATGGCATTAGTCTTCATGCATGAATCTCATTTGTGAGAGTGAGTATGCTTACATATTCCCTTGAGCAATTTTTGAAATTTTATTGAGTACTAAAAAGTGACTTCTTTTCTGCGAGGGCATTTGCATTGCATGGTTAGCATTTGACTTCTTCAATGAATGTGAATTGTTGATACTCCTTAGCTTGTCATAGTTGGATTGTCAAATGTATCAATATGCTGTGGTTTGCTTATTAGCTACATGCTCATATTTTGAAAAAGTTGTTATGGGTACCTGAGTTGAATTTGAGTATGATATATGCGATTGAGTTAGTTGCTATGTATTGCTTTATTGTCTATCTAGATTGAGTTGTTGCTTGAGGACAAGCAACAATTCTAAGTTGAGGGTGTTGATGTACTGTCAAAATACAACACATTTTAATGCCTAAACATAGGATTTTGTGTGTACTCAATGCGACTTATTATGTTTTTTATGTGTTTTTGTGTTTGTTTTTGCAAAAAATACAAGATATCACCCAAACTTAAGGGTCAGTTTTACAGAGTGGTGGTTAGACCATCTGCTATATGGGGTGGAGTGCTAGCCAATTAAAAATATTCATGTTCAGAAGATGCATGTCGCAGAGATGAGGATGCTAAGATAGATGTGTGGTCACACCAGAAGTGACAAGGTTAGGAATGAGGCTATTCGGGAGAAACTGGAGGTGGCCCTTGGTGGAGGAAAAGATAAGAGAAGCAAGATTGCGATGGTTCGGACATGTGTAGAGAAAGGATATCGACGCTCCTGTTAGAAGGTGTGAGAGGTTGGTTGTGGGAGTTACTCGGAGGGGTAGGGGTAGACCAAAGAAGTATTGGGGGGAGGTGATCAGACAGGACATGGCAGAACTCGACCTCACTGAGGACATGACCTTAGATAGAAAGTTGTGGAGGTCGCGAATTAGAGTAGCAGGCTAAGTTCCTCTTCTTCTTCCTATTCCTCTCCTTGGTCTTCTTCTTCTTCTTCTTCTTCTTATTAGCATTTGTATTATTTTTATCATTATTTTTCCTTTTTCCTTTCATTATCTAGCATATATGTGTTAGTTTTATCATAGTTAATTACTATCATATGCTATTCATTGTTAGTCGCACTTTTTGTCCCCTTACCTTACATTTCATTTTGTCATATCTAGTCCTTCTGCTTATGGGTTTTGAGCTAAGGGTTTTAGGAAATAGCCTCTCTACTTCTATGAGGTAGCGGTAAGGTCTACGTATAATCTACCCTCCCCAGACCCCACTTGTGGGATATCACTGGGTATGTCGTTGTTGTACAAGTTAGCTTGATTTTGGGAAAAGTTGCAGATTTTGTTGACTTTCAAGACCTACAAAAGCCACTACGAGTCATTGTGCAAGCTACAAGTCGTAGAGGCCATTTCATATTAGTTAACATTGTTCAAAAACAAAATTTGAATATTTGAAGTTCAACCATTGGAGCTCAAGGTACGAGTCGTCATCCCCTCTTCGACTCATAAAGGGAGGCCTTGTAGTAATTAACAATGTTGATTAAAATTGGACCAAGAAATGCAAGAGTGGACTACAAAAAGGCACTATGAGTCATATACTAGACTATGACTCATAGAGGTGTACCTTAACAGTGAAGTCCAAAATATCAAGTGCTAACGATGAAAGCTCACTTACGACTCGTAGGTCACCCTATGAGTCGTAACTATGAGCTATAGTAGATAACAACTAGATTTTCTAATTATCTTAATGACCCTTTTGTAAATACTACAAATAGTATATCTTAGGGTTTTAGGAGCCGTTTCTTTGGAGAAACATTTCATTATTATTCATATTATTCAAGATCGTAGAGAGGTTTTGAGAGATAATTTCTAGGATCTTACTTTGAGACTCAAATTTAGAGATTTAGATTCACTTGTGGATTAATCTTATCATTCAAGCTTGTGATTCTAATTTCAAAAAGGGTTTCATTGTTCTTCAATTTGCTTGGGTAAGAAATCTTTCATGTCTTCTTATTTCGTATTTATTTATGTGAACAAGCCATGAGTGGCTAAGCCCACAACTTGGGATTGTGGGAACCATGAGTAGCTAGCTTAGAAACTCGGATTATTTGCACTTCTTGAGTTGGGTATTTGCTTGTATTATCTAGTTTCTTTCATTTTGCTTATTGTTTAATGGTGGCCAACATTAAACCCCTAGTGTCATGATTTCGATCAAGGTAGTCATAAATAGGAAGAGAAAATGGATGACAAAATTCGATTGATGTATTCTCGTCTAATAAACCAAACTCGGCTAAGGAAATGTTAATTGGGACAATGGGTAACAGTTAGTCTGATATACTATGGTAGTCAGCCAAGCACCATAGTGAAATTCTATCTTCACCTTTGCTCAAGGGTTGGAAGAACTTAAGTTACCATTCTGCATGTAATGTCCTAATTTAGGTTGTGTTATCCAGAGTGTCTGAGTTAGTGAATCATGGTGAACATAATTTCCCAAGTTGCTCACCAATTTGATTGTCTCTATGTTTTATTAGTATAGTTTTATTTACTACCAACCATTACAACCCCCCTTTCTTGAGAATAGAGTTATTTACTGCTTAAATTGATTATTGGTGAATCAAAATGGAAAAGTCATGTACTCCCTTGGAATTTGATCTTAACCTATGGTTAAGTTTTATATTTGACAACGATCCCTTTATCCTCAAAGTGAGAGGTACTGTTTGAGCGTGATCAGAAAGCTCTAGGGAATGGAATACATGCATCAATGCAAAAATACAACATATGCATCATTAAAATCTTTAATCCATGATTCAAATAATATTTACAATGCAACTCAAAATCACATAACCATGCATAGATGACATGAAACAACATGCAAGGAAAAGAGTCTCTTAATTAGGAAAAGTCGTAGTACCTCGAGCTTAATTAGAATGAATGAGGTTGGGGTATCACTTTTTCATATCCACTTTGCCTTTCAAAGTGGCACTTTCAACTTGTTGGTTCATCCAAAGGACCTTGACGAATGCTACATCTTTATTCCTCAACCGCTTGACTTGCCTATCCAATATTTCCACGAAGACTTCCTCATAAGTTAGGTTCTCATCAACATTCACCAATTCCAGGGGCACAATGGAACTAGGGTCTCCAATACACTTTTTTAACATGGAAACATGGAAAATTGGATGAACGATACTCATCTCTATGGGTAACTCCATTTTGTAGGCAACTTTACCAATACATCTCAAGTTTTGGTAAGGCCCTACATATCTACTGCTCAATTTCCCTTTCTTGCCAAAATGGACTACACCCTTCATTTGGGAAACCTTTAAGTACCCTTAATCATCAACTTCAAATTCAAGGTCTCTCCTTCTAATGCTGGCATAAGACATTTGCCGACATTGAGGTGCCTTCAATCTCCCCCTTATCATCTTCAACTTCTCTAAAGATTAAATAACCAAGTCTAGACCCAACAAAGCCATCTCCCTCACTTCGACCCACTAAATAGGAGATCTACAATGCCTTCTATATAGAGCTTCAATGGGATCCATTCCAATGCTAGAGTGATAGCTATTGTTATAAGCAAACTCTATGAGTGGAAGATGCTTATCCCAATCACCTTTAAACTTCAAGACACAAGTCCTAAGCATTTCCTCAAAAATTTGAATAGTTCTCTTGGCTTGACCATCCATTTGTGGGTGAAATATCGTGCTAAGCTTGACTTTAGTACCAAGGCCTCTTTGGAAAGGCCTCCAAAAGTGTGATGTGAATTCGGCACCATGATCCAATATAATAGCCAATTGAAACTCCTTGTAATCTCACCAACTCATGAATATATAACTTGGTATACCATAGGTTATCTTAATTGGTAGGAAGTGAGCCAATTTTGTCATCCTATAAACAATAACCCAAATATAGTCAAAAGGCCTCTTTGTCTTAGGGAAATCCAATCATAAAATCTATGTTGATTTCTTCCCACTTCCAAGTAGGAGTCTCAGTAACTTGGGCTACGCCACTCAGCCTTTGGTGCTAGACTTTGATTTGTTAGTAATTATGGTAATCATCTACAAATTTGGCAATATCCTTTTTCATACCACCCCAACAATACACTTCCCTCAAATCATTATACACCTTAGTAGCACTGGGGTGAATAGAATAAGATGAATTATATGCCTCTCCTAAGATTAATTCTGTCAACTCATCTACATAGAGTACACATAGCCTACCTTGGTACCTAAGAACACCATCTCCCCTTTAGGAGAAAACCTCTATCTTACCATTCTTCACTAATGACTTTAATTCCACCAAAGCGGGTTCAAGGTCTTTCTTGGATTTGACTTCTTTAATCAAGGAAGACTTGAACCATCTACCTCCATCGCACCACCATTTTTGGTTTTACTCAATCTAACCCCCAACTTAGATAACTAATGGACCTCCCTTGCCAATTCTCACTTGCTATCCTCACCATGAGACACACTTGGATTTTTAGGTAGCATTTTGAGTGTGTTAATTTTTATTTTTAGACATTGATTTGGTTGTATGTTGGTATAATGGTATACTCTGAGAAATATTGTGCAGGTTTTGAACAAAGTGGAAAAATTGCAGAAAATGGCAGTTGAAGCAACCTCTAGACCAAGCCTACGACTATAGTACACTCTATGACTCCTAGTCATGCCTCGTAAATGGTAATAGTGATCACATGAAGTTGAAACTCATACTATGAGTCATAATGAGGGTAATAGTGCCCAGATATGATTTCAAAAATTGTCCAAGTGTTGAGTGTCCTATGAGTCTAAGACCTACGGGTCGTAGTCAGCGCTATGATCCATAGTCGGGGTCTCATAGACCCAACTCAATTAAATTTTAAACGTAACTCGTAAGGGTTAAATAGGGGTCAAAATGATTTTGGCCCTATTTTAACCCTAAGTCACTCGAATTAACCCCTAATACTCCTCCCTCCCCTCCCCCAATATTTTTCGATCATTATTCTGGCAACCCCACCATATTTTCAGCAAGATTAACCAGCGACTAGGGTTTTGCCCCCCATTCTTCTTATTTCTTCCATCATCATCTCCTATGGTATTTCGCTTGGTTTGTTTTAACTCCTATAATTTATTTTGCTTTGAAGTTCTTGAATGATCATGAGGTTGAAATAGTTTCCAGACTATCAATTGTGGGGATGATGATATTTAGAAAGAATTAGGGTTGTCATTGAATAGAATTCATCAAGTTTAACCCTAATTGAAGGATTTGCCCTTATTGTTTTTATTTGATGATCATGCTACACTATGTGTTATTGATTAAGTGCATAAGATTGTGTTATGATTATTGATGGACTTACAAAAGCTAGGTTAGCATGACAAGGTTTTGATTAGGAGAATGTTGTTAGACTTGCTGGTTGATGACTTTTTAGTGAACTTGTGAACAAATTCCCTATATCTTTGTGTACATGTTTGCATGATGGATTTGTAGAATGAATGGATTTGTTTGAGTTCATGTGTGAATGAATTGAGGGCATTGTATTTGAAAGTGTGTTGTTTGCTATATCTGTGATTGATGGGGTAACATTAGCTTTGAAACTGTGTTTATAATTCTGGATAGTTTGTGCTCATGTTTTGAATGATGTATCCTTGCTTCGATGCTATTTAATTCAAGTTGAAATTATACGTGAAGTCCATGTGGTGAATTAAGGTAACTCAGGCATCTGTTGTTTTCTAATACTGAAGCCTCCTACGACTCAGATGAGTCTACAAGTCATAGTTATCTTTCGTAAGAAGCAACAGTGGCCTAAGATTCCCTAGTGTTCACTATACGAGGCCTACCTACGAGTCTTAGTTCCCTCTACGAACCGTAGTGAGGTCTTGTGGACCTAAGCCTGTGTGAATTTTATAAACTAAAACCTTGTATAAGACCTGTCTACGACCCATACACAAGGCTACGAGTCATAACTGCATCTTGTACCTAGTTTCATTTTTCAAAATTATTATGCACCTGTGGATTATGAGTCCAAAGTATGGCTCGTAGTCTCCACTATGACTCATACTTGACTCTCGTACATGCCACCTGCAATTGATATATATTGATTTTTCTGTGTTTTTCTTTTCTTTTTGTTTTACTGTATTGAATGTTTTGGGATTGATCATAGTTTGTTTGTGCTCATTTTCAAGTAGTATGTCCCCCAAGACTAAATGTGTAGCAAAAAAAGGCTATTAATATGAGGGTCCTAGATAAAATTTCTGGGGATGACCATTCAGGTGGATCAAATGAGGTCCACAACGTCCGTATTGATGCCGAAGCACAAGTGCCTCAGACCAGGGCCGCTGTTGCATGGGCTGCTCAGACCCAGGTGTAGGATATTGGTTTCTCCCATTCTGATGAGGAAGGACATGGTGATGGTGTTACAGGGACATGCGATAGATGAGTTCCTCACACACAGAGTCAAATTCAGATGAGGCACCCCATGAGAGAGGAGATGCCAATTCCTTGATCACCCAATCTATTTCTCCTATAGACCCACATTATTATTGATGGGGTGTTGAGGAGATGAAAGTGATCTACGACGAGGGGTTAGAGACAAAGGGGTAGGGAAAGCCAGTTTAATCATTCTATGAGGAGCCCCGACTCATTGACACAGGACTGAGCCATGTTCGCGGACTCGAGGAGGACATAGATGACATGGGCTCAGATGGTTGATTGAAAAGCTAGGCAAGTAATCCCTGCTCATAGTGCGGGAATTTTATGCAGCTTATGCAACCACGATTCTATAGGGTCTTCCCAAGAAGAAAAAACCTCTCAAGGATCCCAGATTGCAAGAGGTGTTGGTAAAGGCTGATAGGTCAACATATTTGAGGAGATGATCTACTACATGCAATTTGGTTGCACATACAAAGCACCGCAGTCTACAACTGAGTTTGACAATGAATTAGACAAATTAGACAAGCTATTATTTCCAAAGTGTGGACTAGAGGATTAAGCTTCTGAGATGGGTGGCGAGTCAGATGGCTGAGTATAGTGCAGAGTCTACATGGGTCTCGACATATTCAGAGCCAATAGTGAAGTCCTCCCTGTCGTTTACTGCTTAGGTTTTGTGGGCTATTGTTTGGTCTCGCATCAGACCCACTTTCACAGATAATGTTCTTACATTGGAGTGAGCTATTCTGGTATCTTGTATCTTAGCTGGCTATGAGATTGATTGGGCATGAGTCATAGTAGAGCGGATACATGAGTCAGTGCACAAGAGGACCACATGCATGCCATTTTCAGTACTAATCTATAGACAATGCAGGGAGGCGAAGGTGGAGGTATCACTTCACATAGATCCCAATGTTGTGGCCCTCCAAACTATTGATCCCAACTTGATAAAGGCTGATGAGAACCTAGTGATACTCTAGCAGGCACAACCTCCCATACTCTAAAAACTCATTCCTGAGCCACAGGCTGAGGGTTCGACAGCTGTTGTTACTACTACTCCAGCTGCTACTACTACTGATGAGGAACTCGAGTAGCATGAGATAGTTGATATTAAGATGGGTCCCACTACTACCGCACCTGAACTAGAGCTATCTACATCACAGATTCCTTCTGAAAGACACTATGTCTGCTATTGCTTTTCAGGCTATGGTGTGGAGATCCTCATAGGTTGAGGCTTAGTTGGCTCAGTTTTTATGTGGTAGATTAAGCCATGGATCTAGCAGATATTTTAGGAGTTGTAGGATCGATGCAATGCATTCACTACTTATGTAGTTGACCAACATATTGCTATGGTGGATACCCGAGTTAATGCCTTCGAGGATGTCTCAATCTTTCATCAAGTGTTGACGAAATTCAAGGCTGTATTAATTACATCTTTAGGGGATCTGACTACAGTTCCTAGTCTTGCACCAGCAGATGAGCTGCTATTTGATATGCTTGTGAAGGATCAGCCACTGCGTGCTCTTAGGAAGAGATCCATTGAGTCTAATAATTAGGAGGAACGATCGGTGCGCCAGAAGACCTCAGGGATGATGAGGGAGCTGGGTTTGTCTTGAGGATATTGAGAGAAGAAGAAGAATAGAGACAAGCCTAGGATCTTGATTGATTGAAGGGCATTGGCTCATCCAGTATGGCTGCAGCACAGACTACCCCATAGGAGGGAGATGCTTAGGGATAGCTAGAGACCAATGCTTAGGCACCATGTGATATTATTTTTGAGCCCTTATGCTTATTTTGTTTTTTACTATACATTGAGGATGAAACACATTATTTTTTATGGGGTGTGGGTAAATATAGACTAGGGTGAAGTCCGAGTAGCCTTTAGTCGATAGCTATCCCAATTTTTGATCCCGAGGTTTTCTTGCCTGTGATTTTTTCCCAATTGGATATTTTATTTTCTATTGTACTGGCATGTTTTAGATTTTGTAGATAATATTTGTAGTATATGGTAGTTAAACTTGTGCCATTTACATTGTTTTGATGATTTATGAAAACTGTTGAAAATTGGTTCCTTGAAATTATTTGTTGATTAGTAATTATTTTGCAGTCATGAATGTTTGAATGCTTTTGCAACATTTGTTTTGATGAAGTGAAGGCAAAATGATGCTTGAAGCATAATCTGTGAGTCTTTGTTGTCTATGTGTGCATTGCCATGTGCGTGTGAGCTAATTTTATTGTGTTTATGCATGGTGTACTGATTCAGAACTTTCCCTATTACTGTGAGTTGGACTGCTGATTATATGGATTAGGAAAGTATCTTAGGCCCTTATTCTTTAATTTAGTCCACTTTTTCCTAAATGACTAACCAAATGGAAGAGTTTATCCCTTGTTCCAAATGTTTGAGTTTTACAACCTTTTTCTTTCTTAACACCTAACTAGACTAACCTTATCTAGTGAAATACCTTGATATTGACCCTGGTCTATCCTTGAACCTTGTGAACCTTGATTGAGGCAAAAACCCTAAGTTGAGGATGGCTACCAAAAGTGGTCCTGCTTTGGGTATTGGATATTGTGTGTTTCACCTCAGGCTAAAAGCCTAAGTTGAGGGTGGCCATTGTTGTGGTATAATAGCAAAAATGAGGTGGTGAATTAGGAACAGAATATAGAGTAGGAAATCATATACTGGGTAAGAGAAAAAGAGAAAAAGATACCTTAGAAAGAGTGAAAAAGCAAAATAAGTTTGAAAATAACGTACAAGCTGAAAAATGAAGGTAAGATATCCAGAAAAGCTTGAAAATAAAGAATAAGTGAGAAAAAGTTGAGAATAGTTGGGTTGTTAAGGTGAAAATGTTAAAACTGTGGTTCAAGGTTGGCCCTTAGTCACTAATTTTCGAAAATGTCATACCAAAGCCTCATGAGCCTACGTTACAAGCATGTAAAGTCCTAAAGTGATCCTAATCCAATTAGTCAACAATTTGGGTTATGAGTATATGGGCAAGCCTGTGGTATTGGTCATCATGCACGAATCTAAATTGTGAGAGTGAGTATGCTTGTACAGTCCCATGAGCATCTTTTGAAAGCATATTGAGTGTTAAAAAGGGACTTCTTTTCTATGAGGGTATTTGCATTGCATGGTTAATATTTGACTTGTTCAGTGAATGTGAATTGTTAATACTCCATACCTTTTTAGTTGGATTATCAAATGTATCAAGATGTTGTGGTTTGCTTGTTAGCTCCATGATCATATGTTGAAAAAGCTATTATGGGTACCTGAGCTAAATTTGTGTATGATATATGCCAGTGGGTTGATTGCTATGTATTTCTTTATCATCTATCTAGATTGAGTCGTTGCTTGAGGACAAATAATAATTCTAAGTTGAGGGTGTTGATAGGCTGTCAAAATACAACATAATTTAATGCCTAAAACATAGGATTTTATGTGTACTCAATGCGACTTATTATGGTTTTTATGTGTTTTTGTGTTTGTTTTTGCAGAAAATACAACTTAGCTTGATTTTGGGAAAAGTTGCAGATTTTGTTGACTTTCAAGACCTACGAACGCCACTATGAGTCATTGTGCAAGCTACGAGTCGTAGAGGCCATTTCATATTAGTTAACATTGTTCAAAAAAAAAATTTGAATATTTGAAGTTCAGCCATTGGAGCTCAAGGTACGAGTCGTAATCCCCTCTTCGACTCATAAAGGGAGGTCTCATAGCAATTAATAGTGTTGATTAAAATTGGACCAAGAAATGCAAGAGTTGACTACAAAAAGGCACTACGAGTTGTAGACTAGACTATGACGCATAGAGGTGTATCATAGCAGTGAAGTCCAAAATATCAAGTGCTAACGATAAAAGCTTGATTATGACTCGTAGGTCACCCTACGAGTCGTAACTATTAGACATAGTAGATAACAACTAGATTTTCTAATTATTTTAATGACCCTTTTGTAAATACTACAAATAGTATATCTTAGGGTTTTAGGAGCAGTTTTTTTGGAGAAACGTTTCATTATTATTCATATTATTCAAGATCGCAGAGAGGCTTTGAGAGAGAATTTCTAGGATTTTACTTTGAGACTCAAATTTGAAAATTTAGATTACATGTCTTGAGTGGCTAAACCCACAACTTGGGGTTGTGGGAACCATAAGCAGCTAGCTTAGAAACCTGGATTATTTGCACTTCTTAAATTCGGTATTTGCATGTTTATCAATTTTCCTTTATTTTGCTTCTTGTTTAATAGTGGCCAACATTAAACCCCTCGTAGTATCATGATCGTGATCAAGGTAGTGATGAATAGGAAAAGGAAATGGGTGATAGAATTCGATTGATGTGTTCTGGTCTAATCAGCCAAATTCAACCAAGGAGAGGTTGACTGGGATAATAGGTAATGGTTAGTTTGGCACACTATGGAAGCCGACCAAGCACCATAGTGAAATTCGACATTCGCCTTTGCCTAAGGGTTGGAAGAACTTAAATTACCATCCTGCATGCAAGTCATAATTTAGGTTGTGTTATCCAGGGTGCTTGAGTTAGTGAATCATGGGGAACACAATTTCCTAAGTTGCTCTCCAATTTGATTATCTCTACGTTTTACTAGTATAGTCTTATTTACTACAAATCATTGCAAACTCCTTCTCTTGAGAATAGAGTTATTTAATGGTTGAAATAATTGTTGGTGAATCAAAGTTGTAAAGCCCCGTATTCCCTTGGGATTCAACCCTAACCTATGGTTAGGTTTTATATTTGACAACAATCGATTTATCCTTAAAGTGAGAGATAACATTTGAGCGTGATCAATGTTCCTAAGAGAGAGATATCGTAATGGCCTAGATCTTAAGATAGGACCCGAGTAAGTACTTGTATGCATATAGGCTCAACTTGATGACTTATTATGTGGTGGGATCAATTTCTAGGAATTCAAAGTTGATTACATGTCATTTGGGGTCATAAGGCATCTCTTACATCGAGCCAAGACCAAAGGATTCCAATCAGCTAAGTTTCAATGTGAATTCATATAAGAATTAACATAAAAAACTTATCTCTTAGAAAATAATGAAGTAGGTTCAGCGATGGGACCTCTAGACCACTGCACTAGTCACCGAATTGCTCCAGAAAGTTTCAAAAACTATAAAAAAAAGGTAGTCTTAAGGTCCCATATGGTGTAACGCTGAATAGTTCGGCGATGGGACATCTAGACCATCGATTTCACCACAGGAACTTATTAACATGTGATTTTTTGACCTTTTGAGGATATGTTTACTTTCATAAGAAGGGGTTTTGACCTATTTATCCAAAATAAACTTTTATAAACCCAATTCTCATATTCTTAGCCCTCTCAAACCCCCCCAGCCCCTCCCAAATTCCCCTTGAATCCTATAAAAATATCTCCAAACTTCTCCATCAAGTTCTCTTAAATTTATTCGGTATCAAGTCGTCTCCATTGAAGACAAAGCTTCAAAAAGGGATTCTCAAAGTTCTCCAAGTCTTCTTCTTCAAGTTTCAAGGTCTAAAAGTTATGTGGGTCTTCATCCTTGGGTTCCTTCACCCATGGAGTCCCAAAACCTATTATTCTAAATTCTCAAGTTTTAATGATTAATTCCTTTTGGGTACTTCCTACTACTTCTATTAAACATGAACTATGTTGAGATGTCCAAGCCTAGGGCATAGACTTGACACGGTGAATGGGAAACCCGAGGGGACCCTAAACAAGCCTCTTGGAATATCATTTACACTTTCTCAGTCACAGAAGCAAATTAAGCATCAACAAGATTTGATTAGACAGGTAAGCGGCACTAAGGGAGGTCTATGATATTCATAAAAAGAACAAAAGAGTCAAGCTTATAGCATATACATAATATAGTATCCAACAACACCTCTAACTTAGAAGGGAGCAGGGGCCATGACACTTCCCGAGCTCATGCTCATGATAATAAGTGTTCAGCATAAAGAAGTCTCAACATAGTAAGAGTAACTTAGATATTGTCCTCGAACTTGAGGACTCACCAATGCTTTCCTCAGAAGTACTGAACAAGCCACGTGGACGATGACCAAAAGGAGCTCCAATCCCTACATGGTAATATCATGTACGCATAAAGTATGCGTAAGTACATTTCAATGTACTAAATATTCTTGATGCGAAGCAACAAAGATTTAAGCCAACATATTCAAAATGCATAATCATAAGCAATGAATATATAATCTCAATATGGCATGCATGATCAATACTTGTAATAAAACATGCATGTAAATCATTCAACTTGAATAATATAGCATATAGATATGGGAAGAGACCTCTACCAACATAGACCAAGTAGCTACAACTTGGATTCCAATGCCTGACACCTCCTCGGTTTAGGTGACTGGGAATGACACCCCCCGGCGAAGTATGGTCTACTTGCCAAGGCAAACCAAACATGATAATATGAGCTAGATGGATCTACTAGTATACAAAGGCTAATAATCATACTCCTATGGTGGCATATAGTTTAGATACTATAGACTTTATATAAGGACAACTCGAGTCGAGCCCCCATCTTAAGCCTCAATAAGTACTAAGTCAAATCAAATGGGATACTTGAAATAATCATACTTTAATCATAACATAAATAACTTGTAAGGACATGACTTGACTAGCTCATAAACATGCTTGAACTTTGCTAGTGAGCTTAACTTGAACATGAGAGTAGATCATAATCATATATGAACCCTTGCTTTAATATGAATGGCTCACAAGAGGTAAAAATCTTGAAATAGGGCTTAAATTAATACTTGTAAAATCATAGATACTTTTCATGAATTCAATATATGCTTGAAAGCTCTTAATCATCATAAAGTCGCCCAACTTGTAAATCATGTAATAGATTATTAATAACTTGAGAATTCTTGTCATGTCATTTTTATGAAACACATGGTGGGTTCATGATACTTATTCAAAATCATGCAATTCAAGAGTGAAACAAGATGAGTAAACTCAATGCGAATCAACCCACCAACATGGTAGAAAAACCCTCATGTAGGGTACCTTGAAATCCATCACAAAAGCTCATAATATTTCATAGTTTCATATCTTTAAATCATGCATAGTCTCAATAGTCAAAATCAATTCATGGAGTAAAGTCGAAATAGGCATTCATGTATAATTAATCAATACTTGATAAAACCCCAACATGATTTATGTTCATATTTTATAATAAAAGATACCCATAGGTAATACAACTTGAAAGCATGCAATTGTCATAAAAAGACATGGTTGGGCTTCATGGGCGAAAGGACCCATGGATGAAGACCCACATACCTTAAACCTTGAATTTCTTGAAATGGACTTGAAGTAGACTTAGAGTTTGAAATAGGTCATTGAGTTCAAAAATTGAACTTGAAATCCTTAGATTTGAATGTGAGGATTTATAGAGTCTTAGAGAGGTTTTAGAGAGGGTTTCGTGAGCTATAGAGTTAAAACATGGCTAAGTATGGGAGATTTCACATTTAACTGGGCATGGGGCTATGACCCTAATGCCCTTGGGCAGAATAAGAAAACCAAGGAAAATGTTACACTGGTCAGCGCCCCAAGCGCGATGCAAACTCGACGTGGAATTCAAAATACATAGTGGTACGCCCTAGGCGTATCGCATCCTGGCGCGGACAGTCACTGAATAGCATAAAAGTAACAAAAATTATTATTTGCTATGGGTCTTCTAAAATATGGGTTATACCCATTTCCCACTCAATTTTTC
>JAOTQJ010189003.1:0-18335 GCA_025642045.1 Solanum sejunctum
GTTAGGCTGCGTACATCCGACCCCCCTCACCCCGCAATGAGCGGGAGCCTTTTGAGGCACTGGGGTATGTTGTTGTTTGTTGTTGTTGTTGTTATCCTCTATAGGATCTAATAATAAGATTACAATAGATTTATTGTTATTATTATTATCTTGTTCCAAATTTTAGGGTGTTTTCAATATTATTATTATTATTATTATTATTATTATTATTATTATTATTATTATTATTATCATCATTGTAGAGTCACATTAGGATTAGGGGGCTCATCCAATTCCCTTTCGAAAAAATTATACTATTTATATATGGTAAAAGTGGTTTTTTATGTATACATAATAGATGTCGAACCTCCTTCACTTAGTTCGTGTGTATATTTCTTAAAAATATAAACCCCTTAACGAAAATTCTAGTTTCACTACTGATACTCATTATTTATTCGAACAAACACTAACACCGATTACAAAGTAAAAGTTTATAACTAAGATAGGTGAATATTATTTTAATTGCCCTTCTAATAATATTGGCTCTCTTATTTTACTTGGGATTTTCAAAAACCCATTTGACCAGACAAATCTAGCAGTATTTGCTGAGTGGGATCAATCGAAGATTTCTGTGACAATAGACTGACTAGATAATAGTCCAAAAAAGTCATTGGTCAACATTTTTATGTTTTTCAACAATTTTATTTTTATTGTTAATGTGATATCTAATATTTATATTTGAATTCGATTATTTATAATTTATATGTGTAGAATCCTATTCGAGAAGAAGTCCTCTATCAAAGTTTTTTTTAAAAAAAAAAATATTTAGGACTTGAATTCATCTATGTGTTCCACCAAGTTATGCATATTGATATAGTAAGTACCATTCTTCAATTATATTATATTATTAGTATAATTTAGACGTTCTGGCATGACAATTACTAAAGTTAATTTTTTGAAAGTATATAATTTTTGTAGATATTTAATAAAACTTTTAAAATTTTATAATAACATCTTTGATATGAATTACTCTTTATTTATAAAATATTTAGAATAATTTGTACACAAATATAAAGGCGATATTAAGTATTTATATTTAACCTGATACCAATCAATTAAAAAGTCATCTTCCATAAGAAATTTTCTTTTCGAAATCCCACATTTTCTTTCTAGCTGAATCTTCTGATTCTAGTTAATAATTTTGGTTAGCAAAAGGAGTCACCAAAGTATATTTTTCTTCTATTATTTCTTTACATGATATTAGAGCAATGACTTTCCACTAGCTTCTGGAATTTATTTCAAGATCAGCTTAGTAGTAGATTCAGATGATTTTTCTATATGGATTTTAGCTTTCTTGTTAATGGATCGAGGATCGAGTGGATGAACCAGTTCAATTGCAAGGTATGAAAAACATGTATGAAATCATACTTTGTGGATTGAAATTTGTGGAATATTTCTAATAATCATACTTTGTGGGTTGAAATTTGTGGAATATTTCTAATGAAAGTAATACAAGTCCTTATGATGATGGACCAAAAAAAAATAGCACATATAAGAAGTGAAAGCAGATTAATACAACGATGGAGTTCATTATAAATAGGATAATTTCCTCTAATTTATTTGATCATATTATGAGATATAAATTAGCTCGTGAAATATAGATGAGCTTCGACCATTTGTTCAACCATTAAAAAATAAAGCTTAACTATAAATATAGAAGAATGAATTGACTAACACCATTAAAGTCAATTTTTCTATTATTGGGTATTTCTTGAAGATTAAGAACTTATGTTCTGAAATATTTTTATTAAGTTCAAATAAGACAATCTTTGAAGCAGGAATGAGAACAAATATTATTCATAGTTTGAAACCTATATTTATTTGTGATATTGATTCAAAGATGGGTTCACCAACCATCCTCGAAAAAATTTAGGAATTCATTATTATCACAAGAGTTACTAGTCAAATAGTTAATTGGTCTATTAGTCAAAGATGTGAAAAAATGCTCTTAATTGACAAGAGAAAATTTAATTAAAAAAACAAAACATATATTGCACTCTGAATTATCGGGTGATTCAAGCTCACCTAGAAAGAGAAAAGAGTCTTTTAATAATTATAGTAAAAAGCTTCTCAAATATTATTGGTGCGGTAAAATAGGACATACAAAAAAATATATTTGAGATAATGAGAATAGTATGAATCAATTTGAGAAAGCTATTGAAGAAAGGTTGGAAAGGTGCTTTATAGTTGACATTGAGCAATAGATATCATGATTTTTATAAATTTGAAAAAGACTAAATCGCGAATGTCATGTTCGAGAGGATATCCTAGATGTGACCGACACTTAAAAATTATTATTGGTCCCCAAATGAACCACTTGACTTGATCACATCATCAACCATACAATGAAAGGCTCAATTCAAAAGTATAAGGAACAATCTAGTGGGATAATCAATCAGCACTAAATGGAATAATAATTTAAACCAACAATCAAATTTCAAATCAGTCCACTATCGTAGGAATAACTCGACATAGAACAAGTCAAGTAAATAAGAGCATCAAAATAATTCATCTCTGTCTATGAAGCCTCTAACTCTAGTGTCTAGATGTTGCTGATGTGAAGTCCATGGCCACCTCTAAGAAAAGGAATAATCTAGAAGCCTCCTGAAGCTAGGAGGTCTAGCCATTGTCAGGAATGGAATAGATCTCATTGAAGTCCTTGTTGATGTCTCTAGAACCTATATCTGCATTATGAAATGACGCAATGCCAAATAACATTAATATGTGAAATATACTGTATATAAAATAGTTATAAAACCATAAGCTCAAAATGTACTCAACTCAGATACTTAATTCAAGATGATGATGGAACTCAGTAAAACATCACAAAAGACTCAAGGGTATACAATGCAAACCATTCACATCGAGTACTAGTACATCCTAATTTAGGAGTTTCTCTAATTTACAACTACCACCTATGAGATGATCATTGATACAACGAAGCGATATCATTACCACATCCATTAAATACCTTGTTAGAGTAAAGGACATCCTATCAATGGATCCACAATCAATAACATCAAATCCTCTTTCAGGATAATAGGGAAACAATCAATTTTACAGTCCAATCCTCTTCTATGCTAGCTACGAGTTATTGAATTTGAGTTGTTATTTATCCTCTCTCAATTCGGTGCTCATTACTCCTCCCAAAACTCAACATGCTAATAAAACTCCAATCAATATCTTTGATTGACTTATTTAATTAGTCTTATACTCTAATTGGACACTTATCAAATTTGACCTATCATATCAACTATCAACTCTTTTGTTTAAAATATTCTTTTTGAATTAGTTCATGACTCATCAAGATTCTATCTCCTCCATCATTCATACTCAAGTTATTCAAGTACAAAATTAGAGTTGAAACATTTTTTGGCTCAAATGATATTCATGAATACCCATCTAAATACACTATATAATGAATGCAAGAATTCAATCTAAAGTGAATATAAAAAAAATATAATCATCTATTACAAGTGTTTAATTCATAAAACTATCATTTATGCAAGGTTATGTAAGAATAAACTAGGATTTAAGAAAAAATTCAAGAAAATATTCATGGAAGACTCAAATCATTCACAATTCAATCAATCCTAGCTATGGATCTCATGGAAGAATATAATTCATGCTTTAATTAGCCTTACATACCTAGGTTAAAGAATGAGAACTAAAATCACAAGAGTTTGCTCCAACCACTCAAATCCCTAGCTCTTTTATCCTTTTCTTACCCCTAGTTCTTTGGTTAGAATGCGTAAAGAATCTTAGGAATGTGTTTAGGAACCATTTTAAGGTTAATATGACCTATATAAGTCATGTGTTAAGTTTAGAAGGGTGAGAAAAAGACTATAATGCTCCTCATTAAAATTATAATCGACAAGAAAATTTTGACCTGTGATGGAGCAAGTCTGTGATGCAGACTTGATCTACCTTAGTTCATTTTTTCCATAACACATAAATCACACTTGTTGAATGTGTTTTGCATGTAAACTGTGAGAATGACCTATTTTAGGATACCTTCATGAAGTGGAGGTATCACACACCTTTCTGAAAAATGTATTTTACCCCAAAAAATTATCTTTTGCTCTGATTGATCTAAAATTCAATTAATACTATTGATCTATCAAATTTCACACTGATCGTGATTCTGACCTCAGACTTATCAAGAAATTTTGGGACGATGCATTATGCTAGCAATCTGTCATCTATGGGTATTTTAGTAATTTTTAAGATGTAATATTATCTCTCCCTTGGAATTAATCATCCTCGAATGATGAGTAACTAGAGATGGTCTTAAGGCACGAATAACAATCAAGACCCAATCAAATAATTAATCAACTAATTAAACTCTCTAGACAATTAACTATTCAAACTCAAGGATGGATAAATCTATTCAAGTCAAGAGTAAGACATTACCTTCAACATGCTCATTATTGGACACGAATAGATGTGGGTATTTAGCTTTTACGTTTTCCATAGCTTTTCATGTGGCTTTCTCAACAAATTAATTTCTTTATAGGACTTTGACAGAGGCTGTCTCTTTGGTCCTCAACTTGCAAACCTGACGATCAAGAATCTAGACTGAAATCTCCTCATAGGACAAGTTATCCTTTACTCTAATGCTATCAGTGAGAAATATTAATGAAGGATTTCCCTACCACTTCTTTAACATCGAGATATGAAATATTGGATGAATAACATCTATTTTTGTCACTTTCAAGTCAATTAGGAGAACATCTCTAAGTTGATGAGAATGCTCTTTCTTATTCTTAGAATAGACCAAGATATCATCATGAAGACAATCACGAATATATCAACATATGACTTAAACACTCTATTTATCTATAAAGTGCAGGTGAATTAGTCAACCCAACGAATATGATTAAGAACTCAAAATGACCTTAACGGGTTCTAAAGGTTGTCTTCAAGGTATTACATTCTCTCACCTTCAACTGATAGTAACCAGATCTGACGTCTGTCTTTGAGAAACAAGAGGTACCATAAAGTTAGTCAAACAAATCTTACGTTCTGAGCAGAGGATACTTATTCTTTATGGTGATCTTATTTAGTTGCTTATAATCAATGCATATTCTAAGAGAGATATTTTTTCACACAAATAAGACAGGAGCACACTAAAGAGATATATTCGGCCTAATAAAGCCTTTATCTAGCAAATCTTTTAACTGTTATTTCAATTTTTTTAATTTAGTAGGGCCATTCTATAATGTGAAATGGAGATGGGTTGCATACCAAGAAGAATATTAATCCCAAAGTCAATCTTTATATCAAAAGAAACTCCAGGAAGATCTTTAGGAAAGACTTCGGGAAACTCATTAACAATCAGAACTGATTCGAGAGATGTAGACTCCACACTATCATTTTTAACTCGCACAATGTGGTAAATACATATTTTAGAGATTAACTTTCTGGAGCTATGGTAGGAGATAAATTTACCTATAGGCACCACAAGCCTACCCTTCCACTCTATGACAAGCTCATTTAAAAATTGAAACTTGACATTTCAGGTTCTACAATCGACAGAGGCATAATAGGCATGAAGTCAATCCATGCCAAGAATCATATCAAAGTTAACCATCTCTAACTCAACTAGTTTTGTCATAATATCTCTATAATAAATAGACACAACATAATTCTTATATACCCTTTTAGCTAGAATGGACTCACCAACAGAAATGAAAATACTGGCGGGCTCAAGAAGACATTTAGGAGGGATCTCAAATTTACTAGCTATGTAAAGGGTCACAAGTGACAAGATTGCAGAGAATTCTTTTTAGAATGTGTCAAAGATTTTTGTATATATCAAGAAAGGATATACATTTAGGATTATGCTAAAACTTATATATGTTATAATCCCAAACAATCATTTAAGATGTGAAAACATATTAAATTAATAGGTCAAACATTGAATTTCCATAAAAATCAAATTAGATAGTGTAGAGAATAAACCCCTAGGACCGAAAAGTTGCTATACTGAAACTTTATTTAACTATCTAAAATAAGGGGATACAACCTCATAAATCGTAAAAATAAATAATCTAAAGTGTCTATGTGTGAAAATAAATAGACTAAGAGAATGGATAAATTCATGATAGGCCAGAACGAGGTAGCTCAATATTGAATTCGATAGTTCACTGGTCTCCTAATTGAGGCTGTCAACAGCCGCTTGAAATTGTCCTGTGCTTAACAAATAAAGAGCAAGTGCAGTATCAGTAAACATAACAATAGTGTACTAGTAGAATCACGTGGCTATTTTGATGAGTGAAATATTTATATGCAACTACAATATAGTAACCTATACACATATGAAAAGAATAATAATTTATGGTTCCATGCTCAATATACGGATTTCAGATTTATGATTCTCAATACAACAATCAACAATAACCTTCTCATGGAATTTGCATCCAAAACAAGTTGTGTGTCAGAATGTGTGGCACCTAATATTCAATAATGTGTTAGAACATGACACTCGATCTAATAATGTGTCACATGATAGTTGATTTAATAATGTTTCTGAATATGACGCTTGATCCAATAATATGTTAGAAAATGACATATGATCTAATAATATGTCGGAATATGACACTCAATCCACAATTAGAATAAATATTTCACAACTTGTCCAATTCCAGCGCTAGGTTCATTACATGCAATTTAATCATGGATAATAATTTATTAGGTTCATTTTATCATTCCTTATTTACATACATGCAGGTAATACTAACAACGTAGTTAATAAGCACAAACAAAAAAAATGGGAATTCAAACCATCACCTATCTCGAAACAAGCCTTGAAAACTCTAAAGAACTAGAGTTTTTCTTTTTTCAAATCCTTGGCTCATTTTTGTCTAAAACAAACAAGAAACACAATAGATCGACAAATTATCTCCTAAAATATCAAGATTATTTTAAAATCTTGACCTTTGGCCACTATTATAATCATCTCCCTCAACTAGGACTTTTTCCATCAGTAATTGCAAGACATAACCTTCCCCTAAGAGAATTCTCCTAAATTTTAAGGTCTAAAAATCAAACTACAAGTAAGTAAAATTACCAACTTACCTTTATCAATGAAACATGTGAAAAACTAAAGAAAAACTGTCCTAGGTCGCTTTTGGTCTCTTAAGAATGAAGTAGGAGAAATAAAAACTACTTTGGCACTTTTCTAACTTAAAGTTCACGACTGTCTCACCATGGCGGCACTGCAGTAGTGAAAATCATTTCACCGGGTAGGTTGCACAGAGTCAGAAACTCAAAATTTGCATCCCAATCTTTCATTTGGCAACACACTCCAAATCACGATGATCAAAAATTAACTCTTTGTGCCAAGATCAATTCTGAGTGCTTTACTCACCTAAATTCGATTTCATAAAATCATACAGGGTCTTTGTTATCTTGGCTATTAACTTAAAAGATAAAATTCATAACTCGATGTAACACTCCATGAAAATTTATCGAAACACCTCTAAAATGTATCATGCTCGTAACACGTCTTTCAAAGTTTTGATGAAAAATTCGAAATCGAATGTGCAATTAGCATGAAAACTCAAGTGGAAATGGTCTCGACTCGACTTTCATATGGAAAAATACAAATTATTTTTTCCAAAGAAAGCCAAAATAGTGAGGCTTCTGTATCCAAGCCACGACGCACCTGGGACGCAGAACCGCACTTGGTTTCTTTCTTCAAAATTTTGACAGAACTGATTTTCGCGAAAAAATCACAAAAATCAACTGGTGTGTGTCGCGTAAAAGTGTCCAAGAAATTGAATTTTTTTTTGACATCGAGAAGGGCATTGTTGTCCTTTCTAATATATTCTTAAGTCCCACAATGAGTATTTAAGCCTATATACATTCAAAAGGATTTTATAACCCATTTTTCTTAAGTCTAAACTACATTCTAAGAGAAGGAGAAGAAGAAAAGAGGAGGGTTTCGAGTTCAGGGCAAATTCATGCAAGAAAAAATTGAGGATTTTTCAAACCCCAGGTATGTAAAGGCTACCTAAAAGCATGAAATTGATCTTTTATGTGCCAATGTAGAGTTAGAATGACAAATTAATGATTAGAAGTCTTGATTTATGAGTTCTTGAAAGTTCTTGAGTAATTACTTTAAGTTCTTGAATAACTACTTTAAATTCATGAACAATTGCCTTAAATTATTGAACATTATCTTGAATTCTTTCTTTAAATCCTTAAACGACAATTTTATATCATGAACTAATGATTATCATATTTAAAGTTTACTATACATTTATTTCATTATGTGATTTTGACTTAACCTTTAGAATTTCTCTCTGTAAAGACTTGAATAATGAACTTAGGGGGGACGTCTAGAGCCTTGAATACTTGAAAAGTAATGTATGAATGAGTTTGAGTTCTGAGTTGAGTGTGTTGATGACTATGATGGCTGAAATTATTGTTGAATAGGTATACTTCCCTTAGATTGGATAGATAGTCTTGCCCGTAGAGGTTGGGTGATGAGAGTTCTTGATGGAATGATAGACTTATAAGCATATTGAGTCCTAGGAGGAGTATTAAAACTAAAATGGGTAAGAGTATGTCCCACTCGAACCCATTAATTACATGGCCAACGTAAGAGAGGATTAGACTATGAAAGCAGATGTTTTCTTTGTCCCAAAAGAGGACTTGACAAACTTTTGGATCCACTAACAGACTCGACCTTTACCCTGGAAAGATACTAAACGTATGTGGCAATGACATCACTTTGTTATATCACTACCAGCTCATAGGTAGTGGTTTTTGATTATAAAAACTCCCAGATAGGTTTTATGATGATAGAATTCTAATGTGATGTGATTGTTTGATATTTGATGGGTAGTGAGGTGATAGAGTCCTGTCCCTTACTCTGAGGTGAGGATAAGCGATTATTGAATTATGCCATTTACTTTAGACCATTTTTTACATAAAGTACATTCAACGTACTAACACCCCTTTGGTGTTGCATCATTTTATGATGTAGATTCTGCAGATAGAGGACTTCAGTAAGCTAATCCTAATCGTTGAGGTTCACAGATTTTTAGACAGAGACTTGGTGAGTCCTCCCTTGCTTTTGGGGGACATGTTTATCTTTTCAATTACATCTTGATTATTTCATTAGACTGTGGCAGCCATGGCTTGTCATGGTACCTTCTAGACGATAGTTATAGAGGCTTCATATTGATTGTTGATGTCAGAATTGATTATTTTCCATTTTATTTCTATTGAGATACTTCTTTAGTACTATATGATAATATTAGTACTATATGATAATAATTGTGATAGCCCACTGATAGTTTATTATTCTCTTTATATCTTCCGCATATAAGTTAATTGAACAAATGTAATGAGACTAGGTGGTTCATTTGGGGTTAGAGATAACCTCAGAGTGATAGATCCATCTAGGATACCTTCTCGAGGTGTGACAAAATTGGTATTAGAGCATGAGATCAAGTGTCCTAGGGAGTCTATGAAGCCATATCTAGTAAAGTCCTTATTATTGGTGTGAAGCGCGTCATATCCATAATAGGGAGGCTATAGGACATTAGGAATTGTCTCACTTCCTTCTTATTCCAAATTCATATAGTAGAGTTAAACTCTACAAAAGCACTCTTTTGATTCGTGTGCTACTCTAACCTTTCGACTATGTCCCATCTCATATAGTCCTTATATCTCAGTTGAGGTAACATTCTATCCCCTTCGGGTATATGATTGTCGTATGCACATCATGTTGTTTCCCGATCATACTGAGTTTTGAGGATAAGGAGTGATGAATTCAATTCTTAATCTTGATCTTACCCCCATGAATCCAAGAGTTTCCAGCCCTATGTTGAATGAGATGCGACCTGAGTTTTTACTACGTACGGTTCTGTTAACTCAAGATGAGACTTGATATATGAGAAAGATTGTAATCTAAGAAAGTTCTCAGCTAAGATTTCTCGATTGAATCGTGCTAATGATCTTTTGTTCCAAGCTCTTTGAGTAATCCAGGTTTCCAGCCTCAATAGAAGTATGGATGATGGTAGAGGGGTGAGGGTTAATGAGAGAAAGTGAGAGTTCTTGACTTTGATGTCACCTTACACATGCACTGACCTTCGGCTTGGTATGCAACTGTTGATGGTAGGATATAGAGTATCGAGTTTCAGAGGTATGATGTTGGGAGTAGTAGATTGAGTTCCTCCAGGTTCAAATTGTGATGTTGGGAGTAGTAGATTGAGTTCCTTCAGATTGAGGATAAGGTTAGATGAGGAGGAGTAAGTGTATCCTTATTATGGTATAAGTGTTAAACTTGTGTCATGTAGGGATAGAGGTAGGAAGGAGAAGAGAGGTAAAACCTTATGATGTGCAATAAATAGGTGGGAGTATATGGGTGTGACCTTAAGGGAGACTTCATTGAATGGTGAAGGTAGAGGTGTTAAGTAGGCCTGAAGATTCTAAGACATAGTTGAAGTGGTTAGAGTGACAGGCTTGAATGCATGGTTGTTATTATGTAAATATTGATGATGGACTAGTGAAGACTTCATAGTAAGGGTTTGAGGAAGAGTAGTGAAGTAGTGAAGAGGACTAGTGATCTTTTAATGGGAGCCCTTGTGAAAGTCTAGAGCTGAGTGTTGAAGATTAGCTTTGTAGGTATATGATTGTCTTGTGAATAATACCTTAAGTCTTAGAAGTAGGTTTGAACGGGAGCGGAGGAGGAGGGGGATATATGGAAATCGGAGTAAGAACTATAAGCTCAAGATGGACAGGGTAGAGTACTATGAGGAGGGAGTACCATTGATATGAGGTGCTGAGCCTGAGAGTTGAAGGGTTGTATGTAGAGTCTTATGTATTGATGGTCTCATTAGTCATTAGAGTTGATAGTTTCCTTCCTGAGTTTGAAATGTTGATTATGAGGTATGTGAATGATTCAAATTGATTGAATTTTGACTTTTCATTTATGCCTGATGGTGAAGATGTCTAAGATAATATCTCTACTCTTGATCTGAATCGATTGTCTATCCAGAGTGACTTGTGACTGCCTAGATTGATTGGTGGACTATTGAAACTATTCTTGATTGTTATTCGTGCCTGACGATAAGAATGTTGGAGAGAATTTCCTTACCTCTAACTAAATTGATTGTTTTTTCTTAAGTTGCTTGCCTATTCTCGATTCCGAGTAGAGTTGATAGTCAATTGAGATAGAATTGAGAGATCGATTGATAGATGTGAATGTTGAGGGAAATTTTGAACCTATTCATGCCGAACAATGATGATGTTGAAGGAAAACGTCCAATACGTAACACTATTGAAGTTCCTTCCTTGTGTTAAGGTACTAATTCAATTTCATTCCCGAGTCTAAGATAGAGATGTTGAAATTGACGGATAGATGAGAGTTCGAGAGGTTCCGAGTGAGAAGTAAGATAAGTTTCGAGTCTGCTCATGCTTATTTCTACCTTTACTTATTATTCGAATGATCCCAAGGGAGAGATGATGTAATACCCCATGAAAATTTACCAAAATGCCTCTAAAATGTATCATATACGTAACATGTCTTTCAAAGCTTCATGCCAAATCTGAGATCGGATTTGCGATCAGCACAAAAAATTGAGTCAAAAAATGGCCTTAACTCGACTTTAACATGAAAAAATGTGAATTATTTTTCCCCAAAAAAGCCAAAACAGTGAGGTTTCCGCATCCAAGTCGCGACACGCCTGCGACACGGAACCACACCTGGTTTCTTTCTTCGAAATTTGGACGGAACTGATTTTTGCAAAAAAATAATAAAAAATCAGCTGGTGCACGTCACACACTAGTGTCCAAGAAACTGAAATTTTTCTTTTGACTTCGGGAAGGGCATTTTCATCCTTTCTAACATATTCTCAAGTCCCAAAATGAGTATTTAAGCCTATATACGTTCGAAAGGGTTTTATAACTCTATTTTTCTTAGGTATAAACTACATTTTGAGAGAAGGAGAAGAAGAAAAGAGGAGAGTTTCGAGTCCAGGGCCAATTTGTATAGGAAAAATTGAGGATTCTTCAAACCTCAGGTATGTAAAAGCTACCCAAAAGCATGAAATTGATCTTCTATGTGCTAGTGTAGAGTTAGAATGATAAATTGATGATTAGAAGTCTTGATTTATGAGTTCTTGAAAGTTCTTGAGTAATTACTTTAAGTTCTTGAATAACTACTTTAAATTCATGAACAATTGCCTAAAATTCTTGAATACTATCTTGAATTCTTGCTTTAAATCTTTAAACTACAATTTTATATCATGAACTGATGATCATCATGTTTAAAGTTTACTGTATATTTATTTCATTATGTGATTGTGACTTAACCTTTAGAATTCCTCTCTATAAAGACTTGAATAATGAACTTAGGGGGAACGTCTAGAGCCTTGAATGCTTGGAAAGTGATGTATGAATGAGTATGAGTCCTAAGTTGAGTGTCCTGATGACTGTGATGGCTGAAAGTATTGTTGATTGAGTTAAATGGGTGTAATTCCCTTAGATTGGATAGATAGTCTTGCCCGTAGAGGTTGGGTGATGAGAGTTCTTGATGGATTGATAGACTTATGAGCATATTGAGTCATGGGAGGAGTATTAGTACCAAAATGGATAACAGTGTGTCCTATAAGGTAGGAGAGGATTGGACCGTGAAAGCGAATATTTTCTTTGTCCCAAAAGAGGACTTGACCGACTTTTAGATCGATTGACAAACTCGTCCTTTACCCCGACAAGGTACTGGATGGATGTGGCAACAATATCAATTTGTTGTATCACTACCGGCTCATAGGTAGTGATTGTTGGTTATAGAAACTCCCAGATAAGTTTTATGATGATAGAACATGATGTGATGTGATTGTTTGATGCTTGATGGATAGTGAGGTGATAGAGTCTTGTCCTTACTCTGAGGCGAGGATGAGTGATTGATGAATTATTTTATTTACTTAACCCCGTTTTACATACAGATAATTTCACATACTAACGCCCCTTTGGCACTGCATCATTTTATGATGCAGATTTTGTAGATATAGAACTTCAGCAAGCTAATCGTTGAGGTTCGTAGATTTTCAGAAAGAGACTTGGTGAGTCCTCCCTTGCTTTCGGGGGACATGTTTATCTTTTCATTTACATCTTGATTATTTCATTAGACTGTGGTAGCCATGGCCTATTGTGGTACCTTTTTAGAGGATAGCTATAAAGGCTTCATAGACATTGACAGTTGATTGTTGATGTCAGGATTGATTATTTCCCATTTTGTTTCTATTGAGACACTTCTTTAGTACTTTATATGATAGTAATTGTGATAGCCCACTGACAGTCTATTATTCTCTTTATATCTTCCGCATATGAGTTGATTGAACGAATGCAATAAGACTAGGTGGTTCGCTTGGGGGTTAGCGATAGCCTCCGATTGCCAGTTACGTCTAAGGTACCCTCCCGGGGCATGACAATCGACCCACAATCCATTGTTGGATATTCCTAGACTTCACTTGACTCGTGTTTCATTCAAGTCTGGTCTAGGTACAAAATTTTCAAATTATTACTCGGAAGTTTTCTAACCCAATATCTTTCCTCATGAATGAAGTATCCATAACGATGAAGACTGATCATTACAGTGTAAGTCTAAAATCTCTCTTTTTTAATTTGTTCTTATTCTTTGGTTGCTTATTTTAAGGAATAATAATCTGCTTGTAATTAGTTTCTTTTATTGATTAGTACAAAACTTAATTAGTTACACTTTAACATGGACAACATAATATCTCACATCGCTCACCAACGTGGTCAATTGACATATTCATCTCTAGCATGTATATTAGTATGTATTACAAATGTTGGCTGCTGATCAATAAGGGTTGTTATGAAATACTGATAATTAATATTTTTTTTCTTGATTAGGGATATTGAGCATGAGTCATGTCTATTACACAGTATTTTATCTTTTAATGTAAAATTTTTTGACATGAATTTAAATGTTATCTGACTCAGATACAGATAATAAATACAAAATGAAAAACCAAAGAAAACAAATATTGCCTACTGTCCGGTTCTAGTCTTTTTATTGCTAACACGTATAGCTTAAGTTTTTTAATAATTAAAAATGGTGACGCTAATAAAAGGTGATTATTGGACCCTGTTTTGATTTGAAACAATTAAATTAAATAATGCAATTACGGTGGTCCCGGTGTGCTTAAATTACGATCACAATGCTATTAGATACATAATCGAACATTTTGGATGATAATACGATCCATTGTCGGCATAACCTTTTTATTTTGGAAATTGTTAGGAAACTGAACCAAAATAATCATATGTTTAGTGGTATTTATCATACATATATTGTCTCATTTTGATAATTTCATCATTATTTGATCCTGGCATGCTCATCTTCTATAATAATTAATTCTTGACTAATAAGATCACTACCACCATACAAAACTTTCTTGTATTCCCTCCCATTCATATAGTATTATATAATTTTTATGATTTTTTTAGTCATAGATTATCTACTTTTTTGAATATTTTTTATTTTATTTGAAAATTAGTGTTTACTTATAAAATTTTAAATTCAATTTGAAATACTATTTTAAATTTGTATTTTATATATTCAAGCATGAACATTATTCTAAATATTCTTTGCAAAAAGCATGATGATCAAGCATAACTTCACCTTCAGCTCTATAATTCAAAATAAATAATAAATAAATAAATAAATAATTTGAAATCATGGTCAAACATCTACTTAGTTCAATTTCTTTTTTGGGTGAACAAGAATGATTATTTATATAATCAAGAAGGTAATAATTATTTTTAAAGACTTAGCTTTATTTATATAATAAATGAGATTTTACATAACCAGAATCATATAAATTCCATTAAGAGTAATTTATTGAAAATACATCTTATTTTTGAAGAATAAATAAATTTCATAAGGAATATGCCCAAATTAAAAATACCATATAATAATATGAATTGGAAGGAGTACTCATTTCCCCTCGTCTAATGTCGTTTAAGGAAAAAAATTGGTTTAGTTTGACCATTTAATTTAATTTAATTTCTGAAGAATATTTTCGTATGTCTACTGTGACACCAAATTTCTCTAATATAAATTTCATTATGGTCCATGTCCCCAGACAAAAGACTAATGAAGATCATTATAATTTTTATTAAATCTAACATACAAAATTTATTGAATATTTAATTAAAAAAAATGCTTACGTTTGGTGAACTTAAAGAACTAAATGTTAAAAAATATATTCAAGAAATTACTTAGAACATGAGGGACTATTTTAGTTATTTTCTCCCTAATTGATTATTGATAAGATAAAAGTAATACTCCCACCCAAAAAAAAAAATTAAATTAAATGGAAGAAGAATATGACACGGCTCAAGATTGTTCCATTTATATTCCATGTTCAAATGTGCAATTATTTTCCCCCGGAAGAATTGGGAATATATAATATATTTTCTGTCTCGACCAAAAAATGGAACTTTCTAAATTATAGTAAAGATTTCAGGTGAACAACTTTACATTAATTTTCCAATTATTTATATAATTAAATGAAGTTTAGTTAAAACAAATCGAGATGACATCACGTTAAGTGTAATGACATTGACAATATCATTTTCATGAACATTTAATTGTCGGACATATTCTTTTGAATATGGTACACTCATTGTCATAACCAGTATAATCTTCAATTATTTTCTTTTCTCAGCATGTTTATCTCTAGCTAAATCTTGAGGATTAATTAACTCAGAAAGCTCAGAAAAATACAACGATGGCGCTTTTAATTAATTTGGTATTGGATCTTGTTTTTGTTTTTATTTTTTTAATTTCTGACTCAGTGTTCGACATGCAAATTGAAGTCCGATTGAATCAGATTTAATGGGATGGGGGCGGGACAGTTAAGCTCAACCTGCAAATTTTTTAAACTGTTCACGCCACTCCAACCCCCAATCCCCCATACACACACACATAAGTTTTTTCATTTTCAATCCGTCTCACATAAATTTTTAAGTTTTTTTAATTAAATTTAATATAAAAAATAAAATTCTTAAACTTTTTTTAAATCATTTTCACTAATTAACATCTTACAAGTAATTAACTATTTCTTGTTAACATTCAACAATTGTTTCTTAATCGATAATTGATTATTTCTAATTAATCATTTAACAATTAGTGATTTACTAGACACATCTAATTTAGATTTTGAAAAGAAGTTAAAATTGAAGTCAAATTTTACTATAAAAAGTTTATATTTTTTATTTTATTAATTACAAAAACTGAATTTTCTTCACGTTTTTATTTGATACCTTAAATTCGCAATCCGCTTCGTCCCACATTAATTTTAAAAATAATTATTACCTCAATTCGCCCTACTTCTGCTCCATCCGGCATCACGTAACTTTAATCCCGTTCCACGTAACTCAAAATACACTCCTCACCCGCCCCCACTCTGCCCCATTGCCATTCTACTCCCTAACAAAAAGGACTTTGCACTCAAAAAAATTCAAATTTAAAATTCTAATTAAAGATAATTAAATAATTATCACTCTTTCTAAAATATAAAACATGTTTTGGGGACAATCTATACATACTACAAATTTCTATATATATAAAAATTTTTAGCTTTCATGAGAACTTTCGAAGAGATGAAGAGCTTAGAAAATGCACAAGATGATTTGTCTAGACACTGATCCAGCGGATTAAGGCCTCATTTATTCGCGAGTTATTTTTGTGCAGATAATTTCATTATTATGGTATCACAATTATTAATTATTTTTGTTATCACCATTATAATTATTAATTATCATTACTATCATTTATTACTAATCATTTTTTTCATCACAATTGTCACTGTTGCTAACTATTACTGTCAGTTGTTACTATACTTATCTTCTCTATTGTTATGATTATATCGTGATCATTATCACCCTGTCTCTAATGGACCCAACTTCCTCCACCATCACGTACTATGAACCACTATCACTACTATAGTCAAGTTCAACTACCAACAAACTCTTCCATCACAACTAGTACTGTTTGGCAACTAGCATTATACATTGTTCGGTTATCAATATCATTGCCACCATTACGATCAAATCTCTACTACTAACCACTTTCATCATTATAACAAGCATTTACGCTAACTACTACAAACGCATTACCAATCACCACCATCAACACACGACAACTACAAATATCAACCAACTTAATCATTACAACCATGAACACCACCATCAATCACCACCATTATATAATCACCACAAAATAACTATTTTTACCATCATAATTATTAACACAATTATTACTAGCCACTAACAACAACTATTACTATTATCACCATCACTACAAACTATCTTCATAATCTCTAGCAAGTATAAGTGTTTCCTTTTTTTCTCTAGTCAAATAATGATATTTTTAGTTAATTGTTTTTTGATATTTAATTAATTTTTATTTGAATAGTATATTTATTAAGCGCATATATATAAATAAATTATGTACATTCAGATGTTAAAAAATAAATAATTTTACTCATTCTATTTAAATATAAAGATAATATCTTAATCATTTAAATGTGTGTTTGAATTCAAATATATGAATCTTGATGAAAACAGATGCCCCTTCAAATAACTACTATTTCATACACGCGCTATATTATAATAAAAAGAAAAAAGGGTTTGGTATTACAATACGAGTTCACCTCGTATATGCTAGCAGCTTAATTTAAAAATTCTCATCTTAGCAGGAGTTTGAAAAAAAAAAAAAAAAAGATTCATAACCATATTAACAGCACTTGCGGTGATTTCAGGTCTGACCTATTTTCTTTGGCTATATAACCATACAATTTTGTAGAATTCAAACTACATAAAAAAAATAAAGAGTAATTTTATGTTGAAGAAATGTGTTCTTAATTTTTATTATTAGAGTTTTGAACTATTTTACTTATTTAGAGTTGTTTGAGTCATTGTAACACTCCTCATGTGCTGCAGAATGTCCTATTAGTGTACTTCTTGAACATCTCAAAATCCAAGCATGATTTCAAAAATCTGACTTCATATTCTTGTTCAGAGGACAAAATTGTGTGGGGATAGAGTAACCCCTAAATTTTAGAAGACCTGTAGAGAAAAATAATTTTTGTAAAAGAAAGCCGAGATAGTGGACCTGCGTGCCCAGGTCGTGATGCGCTTGGGGCACACCTTAGTGTTGTTTGGCCGTCGCGCCTAGGGCGCGGACCAGTGCAGTTTTTCCCTTGTTTTTCTTGTTTCGTCCAAGAGCATTTGGGTAATAACCCAAT
>JAOTQJ010189059.1:0-61568 GCA_025642045.1 Solanum sejunctum
ATGATATGTTTGTTGGGCGGCTCTGCCGCAGCGGTGACCTTGTCGGCCCGCATATGTGTATGTATATCTGTTCTTATAGCAATGTCTGGTACTGTTGGGTTCGCTGTTTGCAGGTTGGTTAGAAAAACAGAGGAAACTCTGTCGAAATTTTGGCAAATCCCTTAGCTGTCGTAAATGGAGATTCAGTATAAGTGTATGTCTGGGTGCCCAATCGGCACCATTCTCGGCCCTTGGGTTGGGTCTTGACAATGGAAGACTCACCAACTAGCTTGAATAGATACCACTAGCCACGTAGGGGAGGAGGATAACCAAACGGTGCTCTGATTTTGACATGGTAACATCATGTAGGCATAGAGTATGTGTTAGTACGTTTGAATATACTAAGTATGTAGGATACAATGCAACAAGAGATAGGCAACATAGGCAAAACACATAATCATAAATAATGAATAACATATTAACAATATGACATGTATGAATGATGCTTAAAGTAAAACATGCTTATATAGAACAAATTACGTAGGTAAGAAGAGACCATTATACACCAATAACTAGTACTCGGAATCCAAGGCTTAGCACCCCCTTGGTAGTGGTCAAGGTATCATCCCCTCAACATGGTTAATGGACATCACACCCTCCAACATAGTGGTCAAGATATCAACCCCTCAACAAGATTAATGGACATCACACCCTCAATCATGGTGGTCAAGGTATCAACCCCTCAACAAGGTTAATGGACATCACACCCTCCATCAAAGCGGTCAAGGTATCAACCTTTCAACAAGGTTAATGGACATCACACCCTCCATCATAATGGTCAAGGTATCAACCCCTCAACAAGGCTAATGGCTATCATACCCTCTATCAAAGCAGTCAAGGTATCAACCCCTCAAAAAAGTTAATGGACATCACACCTACCATCAAAGTAGTCAAGGTAGTAGCCCCTCAACAAGGTTAATGGTCAACATACAACACTATAGAAGATTATCATGAAACTAACACATATACATCACTTCCATCCTCATAAAGTCATATATTTCATTTGCCAAGCATTAGGCCTTCAACAATTCAACAATTATAATCCGGATATTTTATTAAACACTAGGTGGGTGTGTAATACTAGTGTAAAATCATGCAATTCAAGAGTGGAATCATGCTAGAAAATTCAATGTAAAACCATCAATAGATACTTGGTAGTACCCTCGAGCAATATACATCAAAACAATTTATCAAATCTAATAATAGATCTTAGATTCATAGCTCAAAAAATGTTAAAACAATCACTATTTCATGAACCCCCAACATAATGTGTAGGGTAATTCACAATAAGTAAGACCCATGAGTAAATCAACTTTAAATCGTGCAATTTTAGATAAGAAGAAGCTTATGTATCATGGGTGAATGGAACCCATGAAAGATACCCACATAACTTAGCTTTTGGAGAATCTTTGAAGAAGATTAGAGATGGAGACTGAAGCTTGAATGAGAACCTTGAGATCTGGATGAGTTTTGGGACTTGAAATTTGGAGATAGAATATTGTCTAAGTGTTTGAGAGAGTATTTGGGAATCTCTTGAATGATATGGGGGGGTGGGGTGAATGAGGCTAAGTATAGGTATTTTCATGTATGGTAAGGCTTGGGCCCAAGACCCAAAGGCCTTAGACCGGCACTGAAAACTGGACCAAAATAACATAGAGGCGCGCCCTGGTCGCGTCGCGCCAGGGACACGAACTCTATCTGGAAATTGCAAACTTGAAATATTGAAATTGTGAATCATTCGTTCTAAAATTAGGGTTAGACCCATTTTCCACTCAATTTTTCCCTAAACAAGAGTATGAAGTCAGATTTTTGAAATAATGCACAGATTTTTAGATATATGGAAATTACGATTTTGGATATTTTTGATGCACATTTTCGGACACTTTTTGGGGTCATTTTCATATCTTCCCTTTGGGTACATTTGTCCCCGAATGTTAAAAAAACGTACATAAGCAGAGTATCATGAACAAATCAGCCCCAACAAGAATGCAACAATACATTTAAAACACCATTTTCAAAATCTCAACATAAGTTTCAAAAATCATCATGAACTTGTCAACATAAACATGAATGAATTCAAATAACATAGGGGCTAAAACATAAGACTTGAAATCACAAAAATGGATTCGACATGTTATCATAAGCTTGAATAAAATGAAAGAGGTATGGATATATCTTTTCCATGCCCGCTCCGGCTCCCTAAGAGGCACTTTCGACTTGACGATTCTTTCAAAGGGCCTTGACGAACACTACATCCATATCAATGAACTTGTTTAACCCTTTCATCCAATACCTCCACTAGGACCTCTTCCTAAGTCAACTTATCCTCTACAACACCCACAATCTCAAAGAATTCTATAACACTAGAGTCACCAATGCATCCCCTCAACCTAGAATCATGAAAAACTAGATAAACCATAACCATATCCCTAGGCAACTCCCATTTGTATGCAACCAATCCTCCTCTACACTCTATAAGGACTCGTAACTCTAAACTCATTATCAACCTTAATTATACATAGTCCACTTGGTACCATGAACCACCATCTCCCCCTTGGGAGACAACCTCCACTCTACCATCATTCACCCAAATCCTCCAACTCTAATAAGGCAGAATAAAGGCCTTGCTAAAACTAAATCTCCACAACCAAAGAAGATTTGGAACCATCAAAAATACTACACCACCATGTTCAACGTCCTCCAACCTAACCCCCAATCTAGCCAATCAATGGACCTCTCTAGTCACCTCTTTGCCACAATCCTCACATATGCTAGGCTACCTAGAGTACCGACCACAACATTAGCCTTACCGGGGAAAATAATGCACACTCATATCATAATCATTAAAGAATTCTAACCACCTTCTTATTGCCTTCCATTCACACCTATCATAATTAGCAAATAACCCCTCATCATCTAAGACTTGCAACGCTACCCCAAAATAATTCACAAGCTCTAAATAAATCAATGTTCCGCTAGAGGCTACCACAAAACATGTCAAGGTAGGTTTTTTTTAAGACCCTATTCATGAAATCCACAAACCTAGCTGGTGCATAAGTCAACCAAACAACTTCAACAATACTCAAGATGCTCACTCCTAATCTAAAAAGACACTTAGGGATATCAACTATCCTCATCCTTACTTGGGGACAAAACCCAGACCAAAGATCACGCATAGAGAAGTGACTAACCTATTGTAGTTGACCAAATAGATCGACCATCCTTAACTATCATATTAGAACCTTACAAATTCTTTAATCAAAGGAGATACAATATGCACATACTAATCCACCCCAAGTATGACATTGAATCTACCACATCTAACTTAATCAAGATCACAAGAAAAGATTCTAAGCAATAAAACATAAAGTAACCCTTATAAGCCTTTCTAGCACCAATAGACTCACATAACCAAATCTTACTAGCAATAAATGGAATAATGAAAGAAATAAGGACTCCCAAAACTATTAAAGCATGCATAAGAAAATCAAGAAAACCCTTAACATACCAGTAGCATCACTGGGCACATCGTCCCCTCCTTGACTTCTTTGAAGAGCATAAAACCGGTTACATCTTGGAGCATCCCCTTGATCAACATCACTACCTCTACCCTTGTTGAGCTTATGAGGGCAATCCATTATCTTGTGACCTACCTCCCCACATCCATAATAAGCATTGAGTTTTTTCAAGCACGGGCCATCATGGCATCTACCACATTTTGGGCACCTAGTAAAGGTACCACACTACCATGACCTTTGGGACATTCGAACTTTCCTTCACCATGGGCCCTCTTGGCCTCCTTACTTCTCTTTTTCCTTAACTATTCCTCCTCCATTTGCTCGGCATAGGTCATCAAGCAGGCCAAATCCATATCACTAATCAACATAGCGGACCGACACTCTGCACATACCAAATTAGATACTCCCATCATAAATTTACTCATCCTAGACCTTAGATCAGTCACCAATGGGGAAGCATATTTTGAAAGTTGGTTGAACTTAAGGGCATACCCCCTTACACTCATAGATCCTTGTTTCAAGTTCATAAATTCCATCAATTTAGCTTCCCTAAGCTTAAGAAAGAAGAACTAATTAAGAAAGGCCGCCTTGAACTCTTCCCAAAGCACCACATTATCAACCCCTTCTCTTCCTTCTATTGTGTGAACCATATTTGTACAACCCCCTTGAGTTGGTAAGCCACTAACTCCATTTTTTCCTCCAACCTAACACCCATGATAGCTAACACCTTGTAAACCTCATCAATAAACTCTTGAGGGTCCTCATCTACCTTTGACCCATAGAATTCCTGCGGTTTCAACCTCAAAAAGTCTCTCACCTGAGATGCCAGAGTAGGAACATGAGGGGCTTGGCCCCTTTGGGTGACTTGATTAACCATGAGTTAAGCTAGCGTAGTGAAAGCATCCTGGAACTCTTCATGAACTGGTCCCCCATCTTGAGGAGCTTGAGGAGCAGGAGGAGTCGGTTATTCCTCGGGAGTGTGGGCTCTCCTGTGTTAGGCATAATCTATTATATCAAAGAACAATCGTTAGGGGGAAATAACCTTAACTCACCTCTATAGCATGAGATTGACTAAGAAAAAGGGAAATATTTCTTAAAATGTCTCATAGACTCTTGCTTATAGTTGGTTCATAACACAACCATGGACAAGACTCTAATCGATGTGCTGTGTTAGACTTCGAGGATCTAACAACCTAGTGCTCTAATACTATCTTTGTCACGATCCAAGCCTAGGGCCTAGACGTGAATGGCGAATGGGAAACTCGAAGGGACCCCAAACAAGCCTCTTAGCATATCATTACATATCCTTGATCGCGGAAGCAAGTAAAATAACAACAAGATATAGTAAATAGGGATAACTGTGGCTAAGGAACAACTTTCATATTATAATCAACAAGAGTCGAGAGAGATTCAAAGCTTATAGCATAGATATACAACATGTTCAACAACACCTCTACTACATAGATAAGAGTGGGGGCCAAGACAAGCTACTGGGCTCACTCTCATAGTCAAAGTATACAATAAAGAAAGAGAGAGTCTTTAATATATATAGCATAAAAACATAGACGTTTTTCTCGAAATGGAGGACTCACCAACTGGCTTGAATAGATACCACTAGCCATATAGGGGAGAAGGATGACCGAACCATGCTCCGGTTATGACATGGTAATATATGTAGGTATAGAGTATGTGTTAGTACATTTGAATATACTAAATATGCAAAATGCAATACAACAAGAGATAGGCAACATAGGTAAAGCGCATAATCATAAACAATGAATAACATACTAACAATATGACATGTATGAATGATGCTTAAAGTAAAACATGCTTACATAGAACATATTACATAGGTAAGAATAGACCATTATAATAGACTAAGCAATTAGTACTCGAAATCAAAGGCTTAGCACTCCTTTAGTAGTGGTCGAGGTATCAACCCCTCAACATGGTTAATGGACATCATACCCTCTAACATAGTGGTCATGGTATCAATCCCTCAACAAGGTTAATAGACATCATACCCTCCATCATGGTAGTCAAGGTATCAACGCCTACAAGGTTAATGGACATCACACCCTCCATCAAAGCGGTCAATGTATCAACCCCTCAACCAAGTAAATGGACAACACACCCTCAATCATAGTAGTCAAGGTGTCAACCCCTCAACAAGGTTAATGGACATCACACCCTCCATCATAGTGGTCATGGTATCAATCCCTCTACAAGGTTCGTGGATATCACACCCTCCATTAGTGAGGTCAAGGAATCAACCCTCAACAAGGTTAATGGACATCACACCCTCCATCAAAGCGGTCAAGGTATTCACCCCTCAATAAGGTTAATGGTCAACATACAAACCTATAAAAGATTATCATGAAATTAACATATATACATCATACTTCCATCCTTATAAAGTCATATATTTCAATGGCCAAGCATTAGGCCTTCAACAACTCAAGAATCATAATTTGGACATTTTATCAAACACTAGGCGGGTGTGTAATACTAGTGTAAAATCATGCAATTCAAGAGTGGAATCATGCTAGAAAATTCAATGTAAAACCATCAATAGATACTTGGTAGTACCCTCGAGCAATATGCATCAAAACACTTTATAAAATCTAATAATAGATCTTAGATTCATAGCTCAAAACATGCTAAAACAATCATTATTTCATGAAACACCAACATAGTGTGCAGTATAATTCATAGTAAGTAAGATCCATGAGTAAATCAACTTTAAATCATGCAATTTTAGGTAAGAGGAAGCTTGGGTATCATGGGTGAAAGGAACCCATGAACGAAACCCATATACTTTAGCTTTTGGAGAATCCTTGAAGAAGATTAGAGCTAGAGACTTGAAGCTTGAATAAGAACCTTGAGATCCGGATGAGTTTTACAACTTGAAATTTGGAGATGGAATATTGTCTAAGTGTTTGAGAGAGTATTTAAGAATGAATGATATGGGGGGGGGGAAATAAGGCTATGTATAGGTATTTTCATAGAAGTATTAGGTCTATGAACCAAAAGCCAGAGACCAAAACACAGAAATGGACAAAAATAACATAGAGGCGCGCCCTTGCCGCATCGTGCCAGGGACGTGAACTCTCTCTGGAAATCACAAACTTGAAAAATTGAAATTATAAATCATTCACTCTAAAATCGGAGTTAGACCAACTTCACACTCAATTTTGCTCCCTGAACAAGAATATGAAGTCAGATTTTTTAAATAACGCATGGATTTTTAGATATATGGAAATTACGATTCTCGGCATTTGTGAGGCACATTTTCGGGCACTTTTTGGGGTCGTTTCAATATCTTCACCTTGGGAACATTTATCCTCTTATGTCAAAGAAATGTACATAATAAGAGTAATCAGGAAAAAATCAGCCCCAACAAGAATGCGATAATACATTTAAAACACCATTTTCAAAATCTCAACATAAGTGTCAAAAATTGTCATAAACTTGTCAACATAAACATGAATGCATGCAAATGACATAGGGGATGAAACCTAAGACTTGAATCACAAAAACGGATTTGACATGTTATCATAAGCTTGAATAGAATGAAAGAGGTATGAATATTGCTTTTTCATGCCCGCTCCAGCTCCCCGGGAGGCACTTTATTCTTGACGATTCTTCCAAAAGGCCTTGATGAGCACTGTATCCTTATCAATCAGCTTCTTCAACCCTTTCATCCAATACCTCCACCGAGACCTCTTCTTAAGTCAACTTATCCTCCACAACACCCACAATCTCAAAGAGTTCTATAGTACTAGAGTCACCAAAGCATCCTTTCAACCTAGAAGCATGAAGAACCAGACAAACCATAACCATATCTCTAGTCAACTCCCATTTGTATGCAACCTTACCAATCCTCCTCTACACTCTATAAGGACTCACGACCCTAAACTCATTGTCAACCTTAATCACATATAGTCCACTTGGTACTATGAACCACCATCTCCCCCTTAGGAGATAACCTCCACTCTACCATCTTTCTCCCGAAATCTCCAACTCTAATAGGCTTTAGCTTTAGTTTTAAGGTTCTATGGGAATCCTCCGATTAGAGCTATAAAAGAGGATTCAAAAAGCATTTGAGTGAGTGAATAAGAAGGGAAGTGTTATAGCGTGAATGGAGCTGATATAGAAAGGATGGAACTAATTTTGGAGGTTGAAGGTATAGCCCCGAATAAATGGACCTTGAAAGGTCACTTGGGAATCTCCACAAAAGTTCTTCACAAGCAGTACAAAGGTCTATAGACTGTACAAGTGTTCGTGGAGGGTGCCGTACGTCGAGACGATACTATCTTACTTAGAAAAATTACCAAGATCAAGCCTCATGGTCCGTGAAATGCTCTATAATCCGTGGAGGTATCGATGAAGAATACCCATGTTCTGAGATAGTGATTTAACACTTAGCCAAAATTCCACATGACTCCTTCACAGAATCATCACCACGAGTTATGGCACCTTGTACAAACTGTACAAGTATCTATGGTGGCTTGTAATGTCACCCAAGTTACAACTCCTTTTTTAGGAAAAAATGGTCGTTGTCAATATATATAAAGCTAACCAAGGTTAGGGTCGAACTCACAGGGAATACATAAACTCAAGAAAAATTCACCACAGAGCAATCCAAGTAGTTAACCAACTTAATTCCCCAAAGGGTTTTTTGCAATATTTAATAAGAAAATGAACTAAACTAACTATCAGGAGAGACAATCAATAATAAATAGCAACTAGGGTATTATGTTCTCCATGATTCCCCAACTTAGCATCACCGGATAACCTAATTCATATCTAGTGTATAACAAGTAGGACGATAATTAAGGTTCACCAAGCCCTTTGGTCAAAGATGAGAAGTGAATTTCATTATGCGACTTAGCCCATCTCCATAGTGCGTAATACTAACCATTAGCTATAAGTCCCAATACAACCTCCCCTTGGCCCAATTCGATTGATTAGACGAGAACACATCAATCAAATCTTGTTATCAATATCTTTTCCTGTTCATTATTACCTTGGTCCAATTAGTAATACTAGGTGGGTTCGAATGTTGGCAAAACCACTAGAAAACATACAAAATGAAGAGAATTGATTAATACATGCTTATGCTTAATCCAAGAATTGTAAATTATCCTGGTTTACTTAGTTAGTTCTTCATGGTTCTTACAACCCTACTTGTGAATTTAGCTACTCATGCTATGTGTAGATGAAGAAATAATGAATTGAGAAAACATAATTGAACACTTACACAATTAAATTGAAATCAAGCAAATCAAAGATTGATGAGAATCACAAGATTGAAGATCAGATTTACTTGTAAGTGTTTTCTCATAATCTTCTCTCCCAAGTATTAAGTTCGCCAAGTACAAACCCTAAAACTACTGAGTAATGACGTCCTCCTTGAAAAACAACTAAAAAGTACTATATTTAGTAATTACAATTATGTCCTGAATAAAATAGAAAAACTAGTCGTCAAATTCCACAAAAGGTCTCTAGACTTGTACTGTCTTCTACGGCTCATAGTCGAGGTCTCGTAGTCCGCTCCTGGGGTTCTGGACTTCTCTACTATGACACAAACTAATCTATGACTCGTACTACATGTTCATAGGCTTCAACTTCATCAAATTGTCCCTCACTAGAAATCTTCACGAAACCTATCTAAACGACTCGTAGAATGCTCTACAACTTATATGTAGATCTTGTTGAGATGCTCTTCAGTAATCATTCTTCACTTGAATTTTTCACGAGACATCTTCTACGACTCGTAGAATGCTCTACGACTCATATGTAGATCTTGTTGAGATGCCCTTCAAAAATCATTCTTCACTGGAATTTGTCACAAGACATCCTCTATGACTCATAGAATGCTCTAAGATCCATAGAGGGTCTCATAAATCATCAAAAACCAGCAATTTCTGCAATTTTTCCCCAAGTCATAGTTAATCTGCAATCTTGCAAATCTAAACACGAAAACACATAAAACTCACAAATATCGCATTGAAAACACCTAAAATCCTAAGTTTTAAGTATCAAAAAAGTGTTGTATTTTGATAGTACATCAACACCCTCAACTTAAAATTATTGCTTGTCTTCAAGCGACGACTCAATTTGTATAGACAACACAGTAACACACAGACCTTAACTCAATAGCATAAATCACAGTAACACACTGACCTCAGTCAAGGTTCATAAATACTCAAGGACAGAACAGGGCCAAATTCAGGATTTTTCACTAGATAAGGCTAGGTTAATTAGGTGTTTAGAAAGAATCGATACATGTAAGGCTCAAATATTTGGAACAAGGGATATATCATCATTTGGTTGGTTATTTTTAGTCTAAAATGGATCCTTTCTTAATCCATTCAATCTACAATCTTACTTAGAGTATCAGGGCAAGTTCTGATTTAGCACAAAATACATGAATTTAGCAAACTAAGCTCACACTCTCGTGGCATTGAATACATTATCAACAAAAAGACTCACAGATCATGCTTCTCATCTCAATTTACTCTTACTTCTCAGAACAGATATTGTCAAACACCTAAACATGCATGGTTACTATTTAACTACTAATCAAAAATTTTTAGTGGGTATCATTTTTCAAAACAAAACATAAAAACATGTTATATGCCATAAGTATTAATACTATATACTACAAATATTATCTAAACATCCTAAACATGTTGGTTCAATAGAAATTAAATACCCACAGAAAAAGGGAACATAGGCAAGAAAACCCTGGGATAAAAATTTAGTGTAGTTATGGACTATAAGCTACTCAGACATCTCTGAGGTCCATAACTACCCACACCCTATCAAAAAAGATGTACATTGTCCCCAATGCACAAATTAATCAAAAATAAAATGTAAAGTGTCAAAAATATACCTGGGTGTCTAAACTCCATGGTCCACCTCGGGTTGCCGCCTAAGTAGTGCCTGATTTATTATCGCAGTACGACATAGATAGCTTGAGTACTCAGACTTTCTCCGGATCCCATTCCTCCACTGTCTTTATCTCTTCTATATTTCCAAGGTATGGTATGACTCTTTGGCCATTTACTTTGAAAGTTACTCCATTTTGTTGCTCCAGTTCAATTGCCCCATGATCAAAGACGTGTGCTACTTGGAAGGGTCCCAACCATCTGGATTTGAGCTTCCCAAGGAATAACTTTAGTCTTGAATTGTATAACAACACCAAGTCCCCTGGTGCGAATTAGCGGTTCTCTATGCGGTGGTAATACTGCAGCTCCATTCTTTGTTTATACAAGGTTGAGCTCTCATATGCTTTCAATCGAAATTTATCAAGCTCATTTAGTTAGCTCAACCTAGAGGTTGTTGCATAATTCCAATCCAAATTCAATATCTTCAATGGCCATATTGCTTTATGTTCAAGATATACTAGCAAGTGGCATGCTTTTCTAAAGACAAGTTGGTAGGGAGACATGCCTATAGGGGTCTTGAATGCTATTCAGTATGCCCATAGTGCATCATCCAACTTCTGTGACCAATCTGTCTGGTTTGCATTCACAGGTTTGGATAGAATCTATTTGTTTTTCCTATTGGACACCTCCACCTACCCACTCATCTGAGGATGATAAAGCATCGCCACCCGATGTTTCACTCTATACTTTTCAAGAAGAGCTTTAAAAAGTTTATACGAAAGTGAGAACCTCCATAACTGATGATACCCTGATGGGTGCCAAACCATAAGAAGATGCTCTTTTAGGAATTCTATGACACATTGCCATCATTGTTAGGTAGAGCTACGACCTGCACCCACTTTGATAAATAATCCACAGCAACTAGGATGTACTTGTTTCCACGTGAACTAACAAATGATCCCATGAAATCTATCCCCCATACATCAAATAACTCATAATGGGGTTTAGAGGGAGCTCATGCTTACGAGAAACCCCACCTTCTCTTTGGCACTTTTCACAAGCTTTGGTCTAGTCATAGGCATCTTATTAGATGGTGGGACAATAATACCACATTATAAGATTTTGTGGGCTGTTCGAATCCCACTATGATGTCCACCCATCATTGACGAGTGGCGTGCCTCAAGTATACTCATTATTTCAACCTCAGGAACATAGTGACGAATAATACCATCAGGACATAAACGGAACAAGTATGGGTCATTCCAAAAGAACTTCTTTACATCAGACATAAACTTCCGACGCTGATGTGTGTTTACATAGGGTGATATAATATCACTTACTAAGTAGTTTGCATAGTCTACAAACCAAGGTATAAGATCATGCAATGTGGCCAACATTCTCTCATTAGAGTAGGAATCATTTATCTCCAATCTATCATCAAATTTCATCATTGGCCCAGCTTCTAATCTGGAGAGGTGATCTGCAACCTGATTCTCTATCCCTTTTCTGTCAATGACATCAAAGTTGAACTCTTGCAAGAGAAGCACCCATTTTATCAATCTTGGCTTCACATCCTTTTTAGCCATCAAATATTTAAGTGATGAGTGGTTTGTATGCACTAGTACTTTGGGGCCCAATAGATATGACCTGAACTTTTTAGAGCAAAGACCAGTGCAGGAAACTCTTGTTCTATGATAGTGTAATTCATCTAGGCTGTATTTAGGGCTTTGCTAGAATAATACATGGGATATAATATCTTCTCCTTATACTATCCCAATCCTACACCTAGAGTAACACCACTTGCATCACACATGATCTCAAAGGGATTGGACCAGTCTGGAGCCACAATAATTAGCGCTTAGATCAACCTTTTCTTTAACTCTTCAAAGGCTTTCAAACATGTATCATCAAACACAAACTTAGAATCTTTCTCCAATAATTTGCACTATGGTTGTGAAATTTTAGAGAAGTCTTTTATGAACCTCCAATAGATTCCTATATGTCCTAAGAAACTCCTCACACCCTTTACTGAGATAGGTGGTGGGAGCTTATCAACCACCTCCACTTTAGCTCTGTCGACTTTAATGCCTTTGATAGATATCTTGTACCCCAAAACAATATTATCTTTCACCATGAAATGACATTTTTCCAAGTTTAATATCAGATGACTTTCTACGCGTCTTTGCAACACATCATATAGGTGCTTCAAACAATCCTCAAATGAGTTCTCAACCACACTAAAGTCATCCACGAACACTTCAATAGTGTTCTCCACCATGTATAAGAAAATGGACATCATGAATCTCTGAAATATCGCGGGGGCATCACACAATCTGAATAACATCCTTTTGAATGCAAATGTGCTATAGAGGCATGTAAATGTGGTCTTCTCTTGATCCTCTAGAGCGATGATAATCTGATTATACCCTGAATACCCATAGAGAAAATAGTACCACCCCTTTTATACTAGTTTGTTCAACATCTAATCCATGAATGGCATAGGAAAGTGATCCTTCTCTATCGAGGCATTGAGCTTTCTATAATCCATGGACACCCTACATCTTATAATTGGCTCATTGGGATCAATTAATTGTTGGCATTAGGTACCACTATGATCCCCCCTTTCTTTGGAATACACTACACCGGGCTCACCCATTCACTATCGACGATCGGGTAGACTACTCCTGCATCTAGCCATTCAATAATATCTTTGTGAATAACCTCTTGCGTAAGAGGGTTCAGATGCCTTTGATGCTGAATTTTTGGCTTGTAGTCCTTGACTAATTGGATTTTGTGTGTACATACTCCAGGAAGGATACTAATAATGTCTCCAATAGTCCATCCAATGACCTTCTTAAATTGTTTGAGCATCATTACAAGGGTATATGCTTGCTCATCATTTAGATCTATAGCTATTATGACCGACAAGGTGTTGTTGGCTCCCAAAAATGAATATTTAAGATGTGCTAGAAGGGCATTCAACTCTAACATCGGTGGCTCTTCTATGAATAGCTTTGTGGGTGGTGACTCCCGATTCTGCAAATCTAGCTCTAGCTTAGTTTTGCCCTAGGACAATAAGACACTCTTAGAGCATTTACTATCTCCTCATAGTCTAGGATACCATCACCATCTAAATTCATCAACACTGCCTCTAAAGTGTCAACATCTAATCTTACTTCAAGTGGCACTTCTAGCTCAACATCATCAATAATCTCGATAACAGAAACCACTCTCACATCATTGTCTTTCCTTGCTTGTTGACACATATTAAATAGGACCTCATTCTTCCTAAATCTGAACTTGAGTTGGCCCTTCGTAATATCCACCAAGGTGCAACTAGTAGCTAGAAAGGCCTTCCCCAAATAATAGGAACTTCAAAATCAACCTCACAATCAAGGATCACAAAGTCTGTAGAGAAAATGAATGTTTCCACTTTAACCAGCACATCATAGAGTATCCCCACGGTCTTCTTCATTATTCTATCTGTCATAAACAACCGCACGCTAGAAGGAATAGGGTCTCTCAATCTAAGTTTTTTGTAGACTACAAGGGGTATCAAATTGATACGGGCATCTAAATCATATAGTGCCCTTGCGAACTCCACTTCATCTACAGTGCAAGGTATGGTGAAAGCACCTGGATCTTCACGCTTCTGAGATAAGGACTTTATAGCGATAACACTGCAATGTTGAAGTTCTTCAGAGCTCCTGACTCACAGTACACTTTTTAGTTACTAAGTCCTTTATATACTTTGCATAGCCCAACATTTTCTCTAAAGCCTCAATTAGAGGGATGTTGATGGATAGTTGCTTAAGCATGGAGAAAAAGTGCTTGAACCTGCCTTCCTCCTTCCTTTTTTTAATTCTTTGATGGAAAGGAGGAGGAGGCTTAGGGATGGGATTAAACTTTTGTGGCGCTTTAGCTTCTTCACTTACCCTATCCTTGTCATGATCATCTCCTTCATCTGTATCCTTTATTGCAACCATCTCCTTCTGAACATCTTCCTCATCAATCGGCATAGGAGGATCAATAGTGTGGCTACCACCCTTAGTGGTAACCTCCATACATTGCCCTTTATTTATAGTATTTTGCACTGAGTTGCTAGGCAATGTACCCTTCTAACGCTGATTCAACTGAGTTGACACTTGACCAAACTGTTGTTCAAGATGTTTAATAGCCACAGAATGGGACTCTATTTTCTTATTTATGCTTAAAATATCTTATTCATGCCTCATAGAGTCTCATCCTATGTCTTAGCTTTCTTTAATAGGCGGTCAAATATCTCCTCTATTCTGGAATTGTCTGTACCCGCATCCTACTTGTATGGTGGTACATAAGACCATTTCTGAAGCCTTCTCTACAACCCCAATGTACATCTGGACCCCTATTCCTATCCTAATAACTAGCACAGTTATCTTTGAGAGCTTCATCTCTATTATAGTTCCAACCTTGGTTTTCTTGACCTTGGCGTCAATAGTCCTGATTGGACCCTTGTCCGTTGGTCCAGAAACCCCCTGTCTAATCATTCACAAAACATATGTCCTCCTCATAGCATGGCTCTTCGTACATGGCTGCACATGGAGGTTGGTGAACCACTACATTCACTCTCTCTTGGTTCTGCTTGATCACCACATCCATGCTTGTGCAAAGCTCGGCAAGTTGTTGTATAATTTCTTCATTGATTTTAGCTTGCTCTAAACCCACACTGACAACATATGAACCCTTCATGGAAGCTTAATCCCATTGTCCACATGCATGATTTATTTTGACCACTTTATCTATACGCTCTACAATCCTTGCAAATAGTTGATCTAGAAACATGGGCCCCATGATAGTGTCGGCACAAGCTTGACCATTCTCATCAAGAACACAATAGAAGATTTCCACCATGTCATCATCAACTATCTTATGATTAGGGATGCTCCTCAGATATTTAGTAAACCGCTCCCAAATAATGCTTATCAAATCACCAGGAAGTTGGTCAAAGTGGTTGATCTGGTCCTTCAACTTGAGCTTCTTCGAACTTAGGAAGTACCTCTCCAAAAAGACCTTCTGCAAATCTGCCTAGCTAGTTATTAAACTCTGGAGGAGCTCAAATATCCATAGTGAAGCATTGCCTATGAGAGCTATTGGGAAGACATGAAATCCCACAACATCCATAGGCAAATTTTATGTCCCTATCATACTCTTACAAATAAATGCCATATTGTGCAAGTGGCTGTGTGGATCCCATGATGGTAAGCCTGCAAATAGCCTATAATTCTGCAGCTTCTGAAGTAACCCACTAGAAATTATGAACTTTGTGTCTGCCGGTAGTGGTGGCAACACAATAACTATCATCACATCCATAACCATAGGGTTCAACCATACTGATTCCACTGGTAAGTATTGGCATTGAACTCTCGATACTGTGGAATATCCTCCAAATGAGGTGGGTTCTCATTCCTATTATCATCATCATTATTCAGTTCAAGGCTGTATTGATCGCGTTGTTGGCATTTCCTTGGGCCATTATTCTTATAGTTCAGTGGATCTCTGGTTCAAGTAGAGTTAATGGATTGCCTTGACTCTGAGTATTGGGCATACACTACTTATACACTCTGCAAAGAAACAAAAATGAAAACAAAAGTAAAATAAAGGGAACTAAGGATTAACACTCAAATTACTTAATGAATCTAAGTAAGTCTAGCCGTATTCCCCGACAACGACATCAAAATGTTGATGTCTCCCAATTTACACCTCCTTTTTGAGGATAAAGCAGTCATTGTCAAGATATAAAACCTAACCAAGGTTAGGGTCGAACCTATAGGGAATACGTAACCTCAAGATTAATTCACCACAAAGCAATCCAAGTAGTTAACCAACTCAATTCCCCAAAAAAGGGGGGAGGGTTTATAATATTCAATAACAAAATAAACTAAATTATCACATGAGACAATCAATATTAGTGAGCAACTAGAGTATTGTGTTCCCAATGATTCCCCAACTCACTGGATAACCCAATTTTTATCTAGTGTATAGCATACAGGATGGTGTATGTCATGTTTATACTAGGGTACTCTAATATGTATTATGTTATGATGATATGATTATGATGAGACGTGGAAATTTGGAAAGTCCTACCTCCCTTCTATCCCCATAGCATGAGTCATACTTACCATCCCCTTAGTCTCTATGTGCTATGTGAATTCATGCAAATCCCTTCCCCTACGGCATCCCCATAGCTTAAGTCCAAAGCCCCATTTCACTTAGAATTATGTGTTTGATGTTTAATTATGTGCTTGCGAACTGATGATGTGTAAATGGATGCTATGAGGCTTGTTTGGGATTCTTGGGTTCCCATCCGCTATGTCATTCCTAGGCTTTCTTCATAGTTAGATTGGATTTTTGAGATTCACTTGTGGTGAATCCTTTATTCAAAAAACAAGACCTATCTTCTATCTACCTATTTTATGTAATGACTTTTTTATGTCCTTATTTTGAGGGTGAGCCCAGGGTATGTTTTGGTCCCCATTCTATTATATGTATTAGAGGCATTGTAGGACATCATGAAAACCTTCGTATGTGTATATCATGTTTATACTAGGGTACTATGATATGTTTTATGTTATGATGATATGATTATGATGAGACATGGAAATGTGGAAAGTCCTAAGTCCCTTCTATCCCCATAGCATGAGTCATACTTATCCTCCTCTTAGTCTCTATGTGCTATGTGAATTCATGCAAATCCCTTTTCCTATGGCATCCCCATAGATTAAGTCCAAAGTCCCATTTCACTTAGAATTATGTGTTTGATACTTAATTATGTGCTTCCAAACCGATGATATGTAAATGCATGCTATGAGGCTTGTTTGTGACTCTCGGGTTCCCATCTGCCATGTCACTCCTAGGCTTTCTTCACGGCTAGATTGGATTTGTGAGATTCTCTTGTGGTGAATCCTTTATTCCAAAGGCAAGACCCATCTTCTATCTACCTATTTTATGTAATGACTTTCTTATGTCTTCATTTTGAGGGTAAGCCCAGGGCATGTCTTGATCCCTATTCTATTATATGTATTAGAGGCATTGTTGGACATCATGATACCTTCGTACATATATGTCATGTTTATACTAAGGTACTATGATATGTATTAGGTTATGATGATATGATTATGATGAGACATGGAAATGTGGAAAGTCCTAAGTTCCTTCTATCCCCATAGCATGAGTCATACTTACCCTCTCCTTTGTCTCTATGTTCTATGTGAATTCATGCAAATCCCTTTCCGTATGGCATCCCCATAGCTTGAGTCCAAAGCCCCATTTCACTTAGAATTATGTGTTTGATGTTTAACTATACATTTTCGAACCGATGATGTGTAAATGGTGCTATGAGGCTTGTTTGTGACTCCCGAGTTCCTATCCGCCATGTCACTCCTAGGCCATAGGTCCTGGTGGTGACACCAAGGCAACCCCTACAATGGCCTAACACCACCAAGTGATGACACTACGAGGCCCTTCATGAGCCATGAAGAGTCTCATTGTGGTACACCTTCATAAAATTTCAAGAATCTTCATTTCCAAGAATTGTTTCTGACTTCCAATGCTTAGGGCTACTGAACCTTATAAGCCCTACATACAGGGGACTTAATTTACCTTTTTACTAAACTACATCACACCCTTTATAAGTGAAATATTCACATACACCCAATCCCCTAAGTGGAGCTCAAGAACTCTTTTCCTAACATAGGAATATGACTTTTGGTGGCTTTGGGTTTCTCCATTGCATCCAACACTAAATCAAGATAGATCAATACCAACTTACCAATTTCAAATCAACCAACCAGGGACATATACTTTCTCCCGTGCAAAGCCTCAAATGGTGCTATCTCAATGCTAGCATGATAAGTAATGTCTTAGGCAAACTTAATAAATGGTAGGTGATCATCCCAATTACACTTAAATTCTAACACGCAAGTCCTCAACATATCTTCTAGGGTCTGAATTGTCCTTTCAGCCTGCGTATCAGTTTGAGGATGAAAAGTGGTGCTCAACTTTACCTAGTACCAAGTCCTTTTTGAAATAACTTTAGAAAATGAGAAGTGAATTGGGTACCCCGATCCAATATAATGGACAATGTTACACTACACAACCTCACAAACTCTAGTGATGTATAATCTAGCATAATCCTTAACACCAAAAGAAATTTTGACTCATAGGAAATGCCTATCTTGGTCATTTTGCCCAGCACCACTCAAATGAAGTCTTATTGCTTTCAAGTAAGGGCATACCTATCATAAAATTATATTCATATTTTCTCACTTCTAAGTAGGAATTTTTATATCTTGGGCCTAGCCACTGGGGCTTTGATGTTCCACCTTCAGTTATTGGCAGTTAGGGTACTCTAGCACAAACCTAGCTACATCTTTGTTATGCCATTTTACCAATACACTTCCTTCAGGTCTCGATATATTTTGGTTGATCTGGGTTGTATAGAATTTGGAGAATTATGGGCTTCTCTCAGAATAACCTCTTTTAAGTTATCCATATTCAGAACGCACAACTGATCTTGGTAGCAAAGTACACCATCTCCCCTTTGGGAGAAAATCTCCACCTTCTTTTCGGCAACTAACTTCTTCAACTCAACGAATGTTAGATTTAGGTTTTGCTTTACCTTAACTTTTACCTTCACTGATAATTCAGACCCATTTTGCACATAGATGCTTCCCTTATTGGATTTACTCAACCTCACTCCCAAATGTGCCAAATGGTGCACATCTTTCACCAACTCCCCTTTCGCCTCACCGACAGGAGCCACACTATCCATAGATAGCTTATTAAGAGCATCAATTATAATATTTGCCTTTTCCTGAATGGTATTGCATACTCATGTCATAATTTTTGAGGAGATCAAGCCACCTTCTTTACCTTAGATTTAGGTCTCTTTGACTAACACATATTGTAAACTCTTTCGATCGATAAATACATCAACATACATGCTATAAACATGATAACTAGGATCTTCAAGGCAAACATTACAACTACTAATTCAATTTCACGTGGCGGATAATTCCATTCATGCACCTTCAGCTATTTCAAGAAAACCTAATCACAAGTAGAGAATTAAAAGCTAAGCACTCCTTCTATCCCAAGCACATACCTTCAGACTACAAATCTGCATGCATGAAAAACTAGTATATACAATATAGGGAATATAAACAGTTACAATCGTATATCATAGTGTCTCAACAGTCCAAACTTCACAATATACAACTCAATTATTCAACATATATCACAGCCTTTCAATAGTCTAATCTTAACGATGCACAAGGTTGAGATCATTCAATATATCACACCTAGTACATATATCAACTTCAAGAAAAGAATGATATAAAATGGAATGACTTCTATGAAATGTAATCAATGTGATGTAATATCAAGTAATCATGATGAATATCTGTCCTAGGATATACATCCATTGATATAATTAGACCAAAATCTACGAGGGCCGTACATGGATCATATATTTGTTGGAACCATTTTCTTTTGGCATTTACTTTTATGTCTTAACCAGAATCATTTTTCTTGGTCTTTTCTTTTCCTTTTCAAGTCGAAACTATTTTTCTTTGGCTTTTCATTTCTTTTCATTCTTTTCTTTCCTTACTTTTTCTAGACAAAATTATTTTTCTTTGACTTTCATCATTAGTGGAACATCAAGCAATTCATATCATCATGACATAACAACCACTTTCATAAGTATAAAAGAATAGGCAAGATGTTTATATTACATTATTTATTCAAAATTCATCAATCATTTTAACTATTCTTTCAACATTTTAGTTATAATCAACACATTAAATAATAATCACATCAAAACGTAGTTTAGTCCTTCAATAACTTCTTTCCATCACCGCTTAAGAATTTCATCATCTAGGTCCTCATTTCACAAGTATTTAATTTTACAATTCCAACAATATCTCAATATAAGCATTTTGCTCAACATTTTACATAAGGTAATTCAATAGATAAATCCATGTAACATGAATCACAATCAATAGTTAGAACCTCATGAAAACTTTTATATCATCAATAAATGGCATCATGATCAATTCACAAGTATAAATCAACAAGAATAGTTATCAACTCAATCAAGTCATACACGTCATCATTTCCATCTTTTAATTACCCAAATTAGATCTACTAGAATAATTCACGAACCCCAAAACTTTACGTTGAGAGAAATACTAAAGTTCAATAAACTCAACTAGGGTTAGAGTCCACTTACCTTAATTTAGCTAATCAATCACTAATTACAAAGCCTTCCCCTTTTCGAATCAAATTAGGATCACCACAATCTACTTGAAAATGAATTCATAATCACAATATAAAAATTAAGCAATTCAGAGAAAAAGAGTAAAATTGTCCAAGAATTCACTATCAGGAAATGAGTCAAAAATCAGGAAATTGTTACATAAAAATTATCCTTGATGTCTTAGGAATCTAACGGTAAAAATTATTTCAAAAAAGGAGTTGAAATGAATCCAAAATCACCATTTTAAATTTGAAAAACCAAGTATAAAATTCTCCAACATGATCAAAACCCCTAATTTGATGCTGAAATCATGAATTAATCTATTAAAATTGAAGAAAATTGTCGATAAGGACTTACTCAATTGATTCCCCACAAAAGTCTCTTGAAAAAATCATCAAAAACTAAGCTCAAAATGTTGGAAATAGAGGAAAAATTAAGAAATCTGTCGTTTTAAAATTAAATACTGTTCAAGGGTCATTTGTATTCCGTGAATGCGAAAGGTGCATCACAAGGTCACTGAACTTGTGCTTCACGAATTCGAAGTTCACTTGGATAGTACTCTGTGAAAGTAGAGGCCAATTGACCTATACTCCACGAATGCAAGTAAGGGTTGTGAACGCAAAGTATGGTGCATTAGGCACCAGATATCAACAAAGATAAAGCATCAAATTCTTGAAATGAACCCTAAAAGTTTTTTTGAAACATGATACGTACAAATTAGATATACAACCCTATCAAATTAGACATTCTGAACTCAATAAAATCGTCGGAATTTGAATCCGAGGTCTCTGCGACTTGAAATTTGATGAGATGTAAATAAACTAGTTTCGACTATTTGAAACGCTAAAATCAAACCAGAACACCTAAAAATTATGAAAAATCTTATTCTAGCACTAAAATTGCTGCCCAATATTATTGAAACCATCAAAATTCCAATCCGAGCATGAAAACTCGAAATGTTGACCAAAGTCAAACTTGAGTCAAAATTTGATTATATTTTCAAAATCAACTTAAAATCCACATAAAAACTCTAAATCAGATTTCGACAACTCTCCTAGACCAATTTTAACATTCTAAAATTGATGGTATTGATAAAATTTTGTTCTAGTTTCGAATCTCTGAATGATTTAAAATTTCAAAATTAGGCAATTTAAACCTTAAAAATCCTAACTTTGACAAAAATCTCAACTTTTCACAAAACTTTTGAAAACCAACTTTTAGAATTAATCAAACAAGACTTAAAGCTGCTAATGAGAGGGTGAAATGGTAAAATGCCCCTTGTATGCTTAAGAATGTCCCATAATCGTAATTTTCATATATCTCAAAATTCATACATTATTTCAAAAATCCAACTTCATATTCTTGGTCATGGGGCAAAATTGAATAGGGAATGGGTATAACATGGATTTTAGAAGACCCCTAGTGAAAAATAATTTTTACTAATTTTTAAATTTCTAATGTTTGTCTGTGCCCAAACCTCGATGCTCCTGGGGCGTGGACTAGTGTTAATTGGCCTGCGCTCTGGCCGCGTCATGCCTAGGATTCAAACCAATGTAAAATTTTCCTAGTTTTCCTTGTTTTATTCGAGGTCATTGGCGTTATAACCTAGTGCCTATTTAAACATGAAATCTCCCATACTTAGCCATTTTTCAACTCTACAAATCACAAAACTATCTCTAAAACCTCTCCAAGTCTTTATCGTATCTTTCATTCAAATTCGAGGATTTCAAGGTTAAATTTAAAGTTCAAGAACCCATCTCAAGCTTCAAGTTTCCTTCAAGCTCATCTCAAGAAAATCCAAGTTTGAGGTATGTGGATCTTCATCCATGGGTCCTTTCACCAATGGAGCCCAACTTTCTCTTTTTATGAAAATCTCATGATTTCAAGTTGTATTACTTATTGTTACCTTTTATTATGAAATATGAACATAAATTATGTTAGGGATTTATCAAGTATTGATTGATATGCATGAGTATCTATTTAAGCTTATTTTATGAGTTGATTTATGTCTATTGAGACTATGCACAATTTGAGATATGAAAACTATGATCCATGATGAGCTTTGATATGGATTTCATGATACCCAATTTAGGGATTTTACTACTATGATTAATGAGTTGAATTGCATGATTCCAAAATGGTTGATTTTACTCTCTTGTGTCATTACTCTACAAAATTTCATGATTTTGAGCAAGAGTCCATGTACCCACCATGTGTTTTACATCGCAAGAATTCTTAAGTCAATGATGAGTTATTGTATGATTTACAAGTCAAGTGATTTCAAGATAATTATGGGTTCCCAAGCATGTATTAAATTCATGAAAAGTTCCCATGATCTACAAGAGAATTTTTGATCTCTTATGCTATGTTTTACTCTCATGTGAAATGTGAAGCCCTCTCTTGACTCTTTAATGTGATAGTTTGATGAGCTATTTTTATACTCCTGCCGAGAATATTGTATCATAAGGTAAGGATATGTCTTAACTCCTACCGAAAAGATTTTATCATAAGGTAAGGGCATCTTATAATACCTATCGAAAAGGCCATGCCATAAGGTAGAATAAATCATGGCTCCTACCAAAAAGATTGTATCATAAGGTAAGGATATCTATTAACTAATATAGAAAAGATTATATTGTAAGGTAAGGACATCTTATAATACCTACCAAAATGGCCATGCCATAAGGTAGAATAAATCATGACTCCTATCGAAAAGATTGCATCGTAAGGTAAAAGACATCTTATATTACCTACCAAAAAGGCTATATCATAAGGTAGAGGTACTGGTAATACTCTTTGAAAAGGTTTTACCGTCAGGTGAGTGGGTGGCTAGCCACTCTCATGCATGTTTGTGTAAGGCTTTGAGCATGTATTCCATATTGAGCTTCTTATACCTTTTGGTTATGAACATATGTCTTAATTTTTATGGCTTATCTCATTTGTTGCATGGCACTCCGCATATTTAGTACATTCCAAGTACTAACACATACTTTATGCCTACATGATATTACCATGTAGGAATCAGAGCTCCTGTTGATCATCTTTCTCCATGTGGCTAGTCGCTTTATTTGAAGAAAGCTTTTGGGTGAATCCTCAACTTCGAGGACATTTTCTATTTTCCTTTTCATGTTATGTTGAGAATTTTACTACTTTTGGCTACTTACTATTTGAGGGTGAGCCCGGGTAGTGTCTTGGCCCCCGCTCCATTCCATGTAGAGGTGTTGTTGGGTAATATGGTATTCCATGTACATGAGCTTGACTCTTCTTATGCTATTATTTTATAAAAGATTTCCCTTAGTCCCGATTCCCTTTTTATAAATGACATGTGATATTGCTTTATTTTGCTTCCACAACTAAGGATATGTACATGATATGCTAAGAGGCTTATTTGGGTTGTCTTCGGACTTCCCATTCGCTATGTCACGTCTAGACCCTAGATCTGGGTCGTGACAAATGGTAACTTTTCCAAAAAGTAAGAAATAACTTTTAGGGTAGTTATATCATCCACTACTCAAAATTATATTCGTCCTCGAGCATAACATAAGGAACATACCTGAAGCCTAGAAAAGATGAGGGTAGCAGGTCCGCATATCAAACTCTGACTCCCAAGTAGCCTCTCCCTTGGGTGGATGCCACCACTGAATGTTTAATGAAGCTATCTCCTTGGTCCTTAACTTCTAGACCTATTTGTCTAGAATAGCCTCTAGATACTCATAAGTCAAATTTGGATCCAACTATATCAAATCCATAAATTTTACATGACATTTATCGAGGTTATATTTCTATAGTACAGAAATATAAAACATCAGATGTACTGAAGGTAAACTTAGTGGCAAGGCAAGTCTGTAGGCTATTTCACCTCTCTCTCTAGAATCTCAAAAGGGATAATAAACCTAGGCCTGGGCTTGCGCCTTCTTCTCTCGAACCTCATGACACCCTTCATAGTGACATCTTCAACAAACCTAATCACCTTTCGTGAACTCCAAGGGTCGAACAATCTATCAGTATAACTCTTCTGATGAGTTTGGACTGTCAACAGTTGACTCTGAATCAGGAAAACTTGCTCCATAGCATCTTTAAGAAAGTTCATTGCAAGATTATCCACCGCAATAAAATTAAACCAACATATAGGTGATCTACATCTTTGACCATAGAAGGCCTCAAAATGAGCCATTTGGATGTTGGAATGATAACTGTTGTTGTGAGAAAACTTTATTAAGGGCAAATACTGATCCCATCTAGCATCAAAGTCAATAACACATGCCCGAAACATATTCTCTAGCACCTGAATAATCCTCTAAGACCGCCCATCTGTCTGAGAATGAAATGCAGTACTTAGGTTTAACTAGTTGCCTAAATCATGCTATAGGGCCTTTTAGAAGTGGGAATGTAATGACCCTTTAGGATATTTTTTGCTTCTATGATTATCTTATCAATTTGAGCATGTGCATAACTATGTCAGGTCATTTCTTTCAACTTGTTATTATTATTATAAGTGTAGTTGTTAGGTGAATTGATTGAGAGTTATACAACTTTTTGAGTTGAACAGAAGATTATAACTGTAAAATTAGTTTTCTGGTAAAGTCCTAGTAAATGACCTCAGAGTGGAATTTTAACGATGCCATCAACTTTGAATGTTAGAAATTCAAAAGGCTATATTATACAGAATTCCATGAGGAACATCTAGACCTCGAATTTTAGCTTTTCCCCATGTTTAAGGTAGAAATCACTCTTTTGTTAAATATCTTATTATGAATCACAAAAAAATTTGAGTTGCGATATCTTCGCTATTTTTATTGGAATTAAGTAAAACTTGAGTCAAAATTGTACTACTTTTTGAGATGCATGTTGTGGCGTATTCAAATTCTATTAATTTGGTCATATTCTTGCATAATTTAACAAAGAAACTATTGTAATAATAGTTTTTCGAATAAGAAATGTAACATGATTACTGGGGTATTTCTTAGTATTCTGAGCTCAATTTTTGGCTATAGACTCCGAGTGACATAGAGATCATTTTATAGGGGTTAGTTTGGTATTTTAGTTGTGGGCTCTATTTTTCCCCATTTTATCGAAATTAAGGTATTTTCCCATATTATTTTGAGATATTATAGACAAAATAGCCATATTTATATTGTGATTCATATTTTAACAACTAACATTTGGAAGCAGTCAGGAATGGTAAACCTCATATGGACTTATCGGGAGTGCATGGATTCACCTTTTAAGTAGGATAGACTTTCCTTATCTCTAGACTGAGATGAAATATGTATATCTTGGGAGCTTTTTTGTCATTGGAAATTCCAAGTAAGATATGTATATACCTGTTGTTGATGCTGGAGTTATCATTGGACTCTATAATACCTGTATCTGTTATGTTAGCTAGTATTTAGTATTGCTTGGGCCATGAATGGGTCTAATAAGGATTGTAAAGGTGAGATAGAGAGCAACTAAGGTAAGTTAAGTATTGGTGCTACCTTGTACATATATTTGACTATTAACTGCTGGTTTGACCTATTGTGCTTCTTAATACTAAAACCTATGTTATATCCAATATGGTTTTGGCTACTTGTTACTCATATTATATTATGTCCTACTGAAAAGACTAAATTCAAACCCATACCTCATGATTGATACATATGCCTATTTAGGTACTTGGTTACCCTCTGCCAGTCAAGGTATAAGTCGTCGCTATTCAAATATAGAACCTAATAATGGTTTGAGTCGATACCACAAGTAATAAGGTCAAGATTAGGAGTAACTAAAAGAAATTAGAATGAATTAATCAACTTATTTCTTGAAGGGGGTTCAATAAAATGCAATAAATAAACCTAAACTAGAATCAGATAGTCAAGTGCAAGAGTTGTAAATTTAGACTTCACCAAGTGCCCAAACTTTCATTTTCAAGTCATTGGGCCTTTTCATTGACTGAAAGATGTTGAAGAAAACTTCTTTTTCATTCAATAAAAACTTGAGTTGGCCTGATTCCATATCAACTAGTGCTCGCCCAGTGGCTAGGAAGGACCTTCCCAAGATGATTGGGACATTGAAGTCAACTTCGCATTCAAGGATCATAAAGTCTGCGGGGAATATAAATTTCTCCACTTTGATAAAGATGTCATATAATATCCCTATAGGATTTTTCACTATTTGGTCAACTACCAATAATTGCATGCTCATAGGAGTATGGGCTTCGATGGCTAGATTTTTGAACACCACAAGGGGCATCAAATTGATGTTGGCACCTAGATTGCGTAATGCCCTTGTAACCCAATATCTCTAATGGTGTAGGGTAGAGAAGTCAGATTTCATCCCCTTCAAGGTCTCATACCAAGTGTTAGCCTTTTTCAATAGTCAATCAAACATCTCCTCATTTCAAGAGCTACCAGCACTCAGATCTTGATTATATGATGGCATATATGGACCATTTTTGTAACCATCTCTGCATCCCTAATCAACATCTTTGTCCTGGCCCCTATTTTGCCATAATAGCCTTCTCAATTCTTGTATCTGAAAGTGCCATCCCTGTAAAGTCCTAACATTAGTTTCCTTGACCTTGGAGCCAATAGTATTGATTGGACCCTTGGTCTGGAAACCCACAATCCGAGTAGTGATGACAAAGTGTCTTTTCATAGTTAGGCTCCTAGTACATGGGGGCTCATGAAGGCTGATGAGCTACTGCATTCGCACATTCTGAGTTTGCTTCATCAATAATTCCACATTGGTACTAATTCGAGCAAGCTCTTGCATAATATCCTCATTTAAGATTGCTTGTGCCAAACTTTTACTGACTGTAAACAAGCTCTTAGTTGTTGACTTATCTCTCATCCCTCATACACGATTTGTCTTGACCATTTTCTCCAACCTTTTAGCAATCAATTGAAATGGACAATCTAAAAATGAGCCTCCCATGATAGTGTCGGCTATAGCTTGGCTATTCTTATTTAGAGCTCGATAGAAGATCTCTACTAAGGCGTCATCAATGATCTTGTGGTTTAGGACACTCCTCAGGAACTTTATGTGCCTCTCCCATGTGGTGCTGATTGAATCACCAAGCAATTGCTCAAAGTTGTTGATCTGGTCCTTCAACTTTAGTTTTTTTCACCTTAGAAAGAACCTCTCCAAAAATATCATCTGCAGTTCTGCCCAGTTGGTGATTGAACTCTGTGGGAGCTCGGATAACCATAATGTTGCATCACCTGTTAGAGATAATGGGAAGATATAAGGCCCAATTACATCTATAGATAGGTTCTAGATTTCCATCATGCTCTTGCAGACGAAGACAATATTATGTAGATAGTTATGACGATCCTCTGAAGGTAGGCCTGCAAATAGCCTACAATTCTAGAATATTTGGAGTAACCCTCTCGAAAATAATAAACTTTGTGTAATCTAATAGTGGGGGTAATAAAATAGTTCTAGTGACATCTATTGCCATCGGGTCAAGCCGATATTGATTCCATGTATGAGCCGTGGTTTGAAGATTGTCACGACCTACGCCTAGGGTCTAGACATGATATAGTGAATGGGAACCCGAAGGGACTGAACCAAGCCTCTTAGATATTAATCATACATCCTTGCTTGTGGAATCAAAGTAAACAACAAAGAATAATATAAAAAGAAAAACGGAAATAAGAGAAGTACTTGATATTATAAAAGCATAAAGGGTCAAGCTTATAATATAAGTACATCATAATATTCCAACAACACCTCTTAACTTAGAATAGAGCTGGGCCTAAGACACTTTTTGGGCTCACCCTCATAATGTCAAATGTTCAACATAAAGAAGTCTTATAGATAGCAAGAGAAAGTAGATAGTTTGCGACTTGAGGACTCACTAAGCTTATCTTTGAATAATTTCAGTAGCCACGTGGAGGATGATCAAGAAGAGCTGCAGTCCCTACATGGTAATATCATGTCGATATAAAGTATACATTAATATATTTGAATGTACTAAGTATGTAGGATGCAATACAACAAGACATAAGCCAATATTGTTAAAATGCATAGAAATCAGCAATAGATAAGTATAACCTCAATATGGCATGCATGATCAATTCTTGACATAAAATATATTTATAAATCATTCAAGTTTCATAGAATATGATACATATATGGAAAGAGACTCAACTAACAAAGAATAAGACCAAATGAGCTACAACTTAGAATCTGGATGATTACCCTTCATCGATAAATAGGTGATCTACTTGCCAAGGTAAACCATACTTCACCTTATGGGAGCATGTACCATTTCGGAGGAGTAACCCTATTTACTGAAACCTTTCCCATTTTGGGGTATCTTTCACGATAAAGTGCACTAAATAGACCCACTAGTATAGCAAAATATATAACATAGTTTGAGGAAAGGAGTATGGACCCTTGAAGATAGTCCATGCCGGCATCCAATCCATCGTGCCAAGTCTAATCTCACGGAATGCTTGAAATAATCATAACTTTAATAACTTGTAATAAACATGGAACCGTAACATGAGTAGCTCTTAAACATACTTGGCCTCTAATGGTAAGCCTAACTTGAAACATGAGAATAGATCACAATCATACATGAACCCTTGCTTTAACATGAATGGCTCATAAGAGGTAAATCTTGAAAATAGGGCTTAACTTCATACTTGCATAATCATAGATAATTTCATGAACTCATAACATACTTGATAGCCCATAGTCATCATGAAGTCACTTGATTTGTAAAACATGAAAATAACTTAAGAATTCTTGACTTGACATTTCATCAAACAATTGGTGGGCAGATATGAGTACATGTTCAAATCATGCAAAATATAAGAGTATAGATCATGACATAGTAAAATTAATGCATCTTATAGTTATGTAAATCAGCCCACCAACATCATGGTAAAATCCTATCATGGGTAACTTGTAAATCATATCAAAACTTTACAATAGTTCATAGATTTCATAGCTTGAATCATGTATAGTCTCAACGGACAAAGATTTATTCATAGTATAAGCTCAAAATAGATATATCATCAATATTTTATAAAACTCCAGAATATTTCATGCTCATATTTAATAATAATAGATATTTATAAGTAATACAACTTGAAATCATGCAATTTTCATAAAATAGGAAGGCTGGGTTCCATGGGTGAAAGGACCCAATGGATGAAACCCACATACCTAAATTTAGTGATTCAATGATGTAGACTTGAAGAAGACTTGAAGCTTGAATGGAGTTCTTGAGATCCAGAATTAAGATTGAGATACTTGATTTTGGATGATATATTTGGTTAAGTCTTGGAGAGGTTTTTGAGATGGCTTTGAGTGATATGGAGTTGAAAAATGACTAAGTATAAGTGTTTTCACGTATAAGTAGGCATGCGGCTATGACCCCAAGGCCCTTAGAACGAACTGGAAAACTAAGGAAAAGTTGACCAGGTTCGCGTCTAGTCTGAGACGCAAACCCATCGTGAAGGACAAAATTACACTGATCTATGCCCTATCCATGTCGTGGTCTGGTTGTGGATGCATACTAGATATGAAAATTTTACAAAAATTATTTTTTGCTATGGGTCCTCTGAAATCAGTGTCATACCCATTCCCAACTTAATTTTGCCCCCTAATAAAAAATATGAAGTCCGATTTTAAATATCACACACAAATTTTGAGATATATGAAAATTATGATTATGGAAATTTTCGAAGCACATTTTTGGGGTGTTTCAATATCTCTCTTTTTAGCCCGACATGAATGCAACAAATGCACTCAAATATCATTTTCAAAAATCTCAATATGAATGTCAAAATCAAGATAAACTTGTCAACATAAATATGAATGGATGCAAAATGACATAAGAGCTGAAACTTAAGACTTGAAGTCATATATATAACACCCTACATATTACAATACTATTACTATGCAAATGAAAGATGATATGGTTTGGTCAAATTAGCGCACATTTTTAAAAGTGCTTGAATCTCAAATTAGAGGGTGATATATATGTCTAATGCTAAAGAGGGTCGAGTGTAAATAAGTTTTAAGTCAAATTGAGGAGATCACAACCTTATACGAGGTGAATAAGTGAGGTGCTTGTAGGACTTAGGAAGCTAGCAGGTTAGTAACCTACTTGCATAACTTAAATTTGCTAGCTAAATGGAGACGAGGCCCAACGTCGAATTTATTCAAGTCCGATAGTGAATAAAGTCTGTGTTCAAAGTGTAACTTTATCCCATGTTTTACCATTGTAAACGGACAATACTTACAGCCCAAGATGAGTAATAAAAGGGCCCAAGTACATCACAATCCATTTGGCTAATTGGGCCCAAATTAAGTGAAGAGGAATTAGGAAGATGGGCAGCCAAGGCCCATCAACTTTGAGAGCCATTTAGGCCCAAGTGTGAGGGCCACGCTGCTGCATCCCCATCTTCTTAATATGTACTAATATATGGTCAAAATTTCAAGAGAAAGTCGGCCAAAGAGACCCTTTAAAAAGGGCTTAAAACAGCCCCTTAAGTCATTTCATTTGAAACAATTTTTCAGCTTTCCTAAAGACTTGTTTTCTCTTTGCTTCACTTCACAAGGCAGCCAATATGACCCTCTAGGGTTCTTGAAGGAAACCTGAATATTGAAGGCTAAGGTAAGTGGAAATATATATGTATTTGTTATATTTATCCCATGACAAAAAAGAAATATATGCTAGTTATGCTTGCTGAAATTGTTGGACAACATGTGTTCTAAAAAGTTGTTATACATTTTTCTTGGTTATTTGGAAGCTTTTCTCTTTTTGGTTGGATTGATTATGAAGGGAAGCTACTTTTATTGATTAGTGTTGGTTCTATAATGATGTACAAAGGCTGATTCACCATTTTTATAGTCCATAAAAATGAGTTCTTGTGTGATATCGTAATTGTGCTTGTAATAGGAACTTGTGGGCTGATTGATTGAGGACTATGGTCTCAGATCCTCCACCAATTTTTTGGACTATTTTTGAACTATTTTAGGACTAGTTTTATGTGTATATAGGGTGGGAATAGTTTGGTTAAAGTTGTAACAAGTTTGGAATTGTCGACGTCAAAATATAACAAAGGGATGTAATGTTATGCTGCCTAATTGTATGTTGCATAGAATTGTTATGTGTTGTGCTTTGTGGGATGTTGTAAGACTGTTATGGCACTAAAATAGGCTGTACATGATATATATATATATATATATATATAAGAATGTGTACTAGAAAATACGATTAGGGGCAGAAAGGTTGAAAGAATACGCTTGGGTTTATAATTGTCCGCTTGCTGCCCATATGTTGCTTTTTTATGAGATTGGGATACCAAGATGCATCTATTGGCTGCTAATGCTAGTTTTATCACCTACTACATTGTAGATAAATATTTAAAGAAAGGGAAGGTTATCTTGAGGTAATAACGAGGTCATACAACGAGGTATATAAGGCTACTTGATTTCATATTATTTGGCATGAAACATAGATCCCTTCTTGGCACATAAAGGCACTTACCAACTCCGCACAACTATTAACCACGTCTTAACTCTTTCACATGTTCATATGCTCCCATACATTGTCACCTTTAAATCTGCATACATACTTGGATACCAAGATATACAAGTTCGTTCTACTAAATAAAGTTCATGTGTTATTCTACCTCCTATGCATTTAATTATTTGTATAACCTACTCCTTTCATTGTGGTGTTGTCTTTTGTGATTATTTAGATATCATATGTTGTACCTACAGTCCTATAGCTCCAATATTACGACCACCAAAAGAATCATCTCAAAGGTAATTGAAAGATAAAGTAAAGTATATTGCTTGTTGATGGGTGGTAACCCAAGCGGTGGAAGAATCACCTATCCAGGGTCAATCCTATCATGGGAGGTAGCCCAAGGGGTTAAAGGAAAATCCTAGCCAGGGTCGATCCCTATATACATTTACCACTCATCAGCTAGTCATTTGTATTACATGCTGTACACAGATTATACAGTAAAGGTAAAGTAATAAAAAAAACATAAAGTACATGATCCCACAGTATAACTAAAGGTGGTCTTTTATCCTACACCAGTGTATAGTTTCATTTGAGTTGTTACTTCATATACAGTATTTCCTTCCTTCCATATTCAGCATATTATTTTGTACTGACGTTCCTTATAGGGGACCTGCATTTCATGCTGTAGGTACATGTGCTAATAGCTTTACCCAGTAGGAGTATAGGATACTCGACTGCTGTTACCAAGCTCCAGGTCACTTCGAGCTTTGTGTGTCTAGAGCTTATATTTTTATATTGTATAGTTACTGTAGAGAAGGCCTGTCCCGACCCTTATTACATACTTTTCCTTATCTAGAGGCTTTGTAGACTATGTAAATTAAAGTGTGGTCATGTCTTGTACTCTAGACACCATGGCCCCAATGGCCTAGCCATATGCATTTTCTTTTGGCTTATTATTCCTATTTACTTTATTAAAGGCATATTGAATATAGAAATCCTTTATAATATGCACAGAAAGCGCGTAGATATAGGTTGGTTCTCCTAGACCTTATTGGCAACAGGTGCTAGTTCACCTTAACAGGATTTTGGGTGTGACAATATAAGGGGGATTAAAGTAGTACCTTTGGCTTGAGTACAGTGGAAGAGGTATGGATATCTCTTTCTCATGTCTGCCTCGTCTTTCTATGTGGCACTTTTGACTTGTTGGTTCTCCAAAGGACCTTGGAGGAAGCTATATGTTTATTTCTCATCCTTTTCACTTGTCTATCCAAAATATCCATTGTGATATCCTCTTAAGTCAAATTATCTTCTACTACATCCATAACATCCAAAGGTACTATAGCATTTGGGTCACCTACAGACTTTCTCAATATGGACATATGAAAGACTGGATGCACCATCTCCATCTCCATAGGCAACTCCAACTCCTATGCAACCTTACCCACTCTCCTCAAAACTTTATAAGGACTCACAAAACTTGGGCTTAACTTTCCCTTCTTGCCAAACCGGACCATACCTTTCATAGGTGAGACCTTCAAATAGACCCAATCACCAATCTTAAACTCAAGATCTTTTCTCCTCACATTAGAATAGGAATTTTGTTTACTTTGGGGTATATTCAATCTCTCCCTATTCAACCTCACCTTTTCCAAGGCCTCCATGACCAAATTCAGACCTAGAAAAGCCATCTCCCCCACTTCAAACCACCCAACCGGGGATCTACAATATCTATCATAAAGAGCTTCAAAAGGAGCCATACCAATGCTTGAGTGGTAGCTATTGTTGTAAGCAAACTCAATGAGTGGTAGAGTTTATTCCAACCACCCTTAAAATCCAAATTTCAAGATCAAAACATATCCTCATAGGTTTGGATAATCCTCTTGCCTTGGACATCCATTTGAGGATGAAAGCTGTACTAAACTTAACCTTGGTACCAAGACCTCTTTGGAAGGACCTCTAAAAGTGAGAAGTGAATTGAGAACCACGATCCGAAAGGATAGACAAGGGCACCTCATGCAATCTAACCAACTAATGTATATACAACTTGGCATAATCATCGACACTGTATGTAGTTTTAATCGGTAGGAAGTGAGCTGACTTTGTTAATATATCCACAACAACCTAAATAGGTCAACATGTTTCCTAGTCTTAGGCAACCCAACCAAAATATCCATGTTGATTTCTTTCCATTTCTAAGTAGGAATTTCTATATCTTAGGCTAGGCCACCCGACCTTTGATGTTCAACTTTCACTTTTTAGGAATTGTGACATCCGGATATGAACTTGGCAATATTTCTCTTCATACCGCCCTACAAATACACTTCCCTTAAGTCTCTATACATCTTTATAAAATCGGGGTGAATGGAATAGGATGAATTATTGGCCTCCTTCAAGATCAATTATTTCAAATCATCCACATTTGGCACACGAAATCTACCTTGGTACCTAAGGACACCTCCCCCTTGGGAGAAAACCTCCACTTTACCATCTCTTACCAAGGCCTTGAACTCTAGCAACGTGGGTTCTAGATCTTGTTTTACCTTACCTCTTCAATCAAACAAGACTTAGAACTATCAACAATCACTACATCTCTATTATCATCCTCATTCAACCTAACCCCTAATCTAGTCAACCGGTGAACCTCTCTAGCGACCTTTTTGCCACCATTATCAACATGAGCTAGACTACCCATATACACCCTACTTAGAGTATCGACCATGACATTAGCTTTGCCGGGGTGATAATGCACACTCATATCATAATTTTTAAGGAGCTCTACCCAACCTCTTTGTCCCAAGTTAAGATCTTTTTGGATGAGCATATTGGAGACTCTTGTGGTTGGTAAATACATCAATATGAACCCCATACAAGTAGTGACACTAATTTTCAAAGTAAATAGCACAGCCACCAATTCAAGATCATGGGTTGGATAATTCTTCTCATGTACCTTAAGTTGTCTAAGGCATACGGTATCACCTTAACACTTTGCATCAAAACACACCCCAAACCAATTCTTGAGACATCATAATATATAACAAATCCTTCCAACCCTTCGAGTAGAGCCAATATAGGAGCGGAGACAAGCTTATCTTTCATGTTTTGTAAACTCCTTTCACACTTATTAGTCCACATGAATTTTGCCTTATTTTGTGTAAACTTAGTCATAAGAGAAGCAATAGAAGAGAAGGCATTCACAAAACTTTGGTAATAACCCCCTAAACCAAGAAATTTCTAATGTTCGATGGAGTCAAAGGTCTAGGCCAATTTCTAATCACCTCCGTTTTCTTTGGATCCACCTTAGTGCCATCACCCAATACCACATGCCCTAGAAAAGCAACCTTTCTCAACCAAAACTCACATTTTTCATACTTTGCATATAACCTCTCCCCCCTCACGAATTGTAACACCACCCTCAAGTGATCTACATGCTCCTCCTCACTATGGGAATAAATCAAGATATCATTAATAAAAACCGCCATAAACAAGTCAAGGTAGGGTTTAATGACCCTATTCATGAGATCCATAAATATATCCGGTGCATTAGTCAACCCAAAGGACATAACTACAAACTTAAAGTGCCTATACCTAGTCCGAAAAGCTATCTTGGGAATGTCACACTCCCCACTTTCACTTGGTGACACCCGGACCGAAGATCAATCTTAGAAAAGTGACTAGCCCCTTGAAGTTGATCAAAAAGGTCATCAATCCTTGGTAGAGACTAGTTGTTCTTCAGGTGACTCTATTAAGTGCTGGTAATCAATGCACATTCTAAGAGAACTATCCTTTTTCTTCACAAATAATATCGGTGCACCCCAAGGTGACTTACTATGCCTTATAGAACCCTTTTCTAATAAATCCCTCAATTGATCCTTCAACTTCACCGGGACTATATGGTAAGGGGGAATAGAAAAAGGTTGAGTATTAGGAAGGAGGTCTATACAAAAATCTATCTCCCTTTCAAGAGGGACACTGGGAAGCTCATCGAAAAAAAATCAAGAAACTTATTAACCATCAGAACCTACTCAATCGGATAGACTTTGGACTCAACATATCAAACCTTCACAAGATGATAGAGATAATCCTTAGAAATCAACTTTTGGGCTTTAAGACAAGAAATGAATCTACCTTTAACCACCACATCACAACTTTACCTTTCAAGGACGGTCTCATTGGGGAATTGGAATTTAACCCTATGGGTTCTACAATCAATAGAAGAATAGTATGCATGCAACCAATCTATTCCAAGAATAACGTCAAAATCCACCATATCTAATTCAACAAAATCACAAGGCAATGATTTCATTCAAAATAAATAGGGGACAATTTTTGTAGACTCTTCTAGAAACAATGGACTCACCAACGGGGCTAGATACTTCATAAGTTTGCACAACAATTTGGGACTAACATGAAACTTTTTGGCAACAAAAGGAGTAATAAAATAAGGAGTGTCCCTCGAGTCTATCAATGCATACATATCAAAATAAAAAATCTTTAACATACCGATAACAACATCGGGCACCTCATTAAATCCTTGTCTCCCTTGAAGAGTATAGAATCTATTTTTCTTGGAGCACCCCCTTGTTGGCCTCCTCTTCCCCTTTGACTTGTATTAGCACCTTGTCCTTGAGGAGACCATCTCTACCTTTGGGTTTCAGCATGAGGATAATGAATAACCTTGTGCCCAACTTCACCATAACCAAAGCAAGCATTTGAATCTCTCCAACAAGGATCGTTATGATTCTTTTCACACCTTGTACATCTAGGTTTTACCATTTCTCCATTGCCACCTTGGAATCTTTGATTTGGAACACTATCATTGGTAAACCTCTTGTTGGAAGCATTGGACGACCCTTGGCCTTGGAACTTGTGGCCATAAGAAAATCATCCACCCTTGGAACCTTGCAAACTACCTTCAAAATGAGCCCTTTTGGACTCACCAACCCTTCTATTTCTAAGGTTTTCCCTTCTAGTTGCTCGGCATATGTCATGAGCCAAGACAAATCCATATCCCCTACTAGCATGGCAGTATGACACTCCTCATTAACCAAATTGGACAGACCCTACAAAAATTTATTCATCCTTGATCTAGGCTTGGGAAATAATTATGGAACATACTTGGAGAGTTGGTTGAACTTGAGGGCATACTCCCTCACACTTATGGACCTTTGTTTAAGATTCATAAATTCCATCATCTTTTCCTCCCTAAGCTCAATAGGATAGAACAAGTTGATAAATGCGGCTTTGAACTCTTCCTAAGGGATAAACATCATTATTCCCCTTCTCCATCTTTCATTGAGTGAACCAAATTTGAGCCACTCTTTTGAGTTGGTAGGCCGCCAACTCCAATTTTTCCTCCAAATTAACCCCCATAATGGACAACACCTTATACACCTTATCGATGAATCTCGAGGATCCTCATCCACTTTGGACCCATAGAACTCTAGTGGATTGATCCTAGTAAAGTCCCTCACCCTTGAGGCCAGAGTAGGAGCATGACGGGCTTGGCCCCTTAGTTAATTTAGTTGTCCAACCCCTCCTTCTTGAGGAGCGAGAGGAACCGGTTGCTTCTTAGGTGTACAGGCTCTTCTTCCTCTCAAAATCGACATGATCTAAAATATCAAGGAACATTCATAGGGAAAAGACTTACCTTAACTTCTATAGTGCGACATACATCATGAAGAAGGGAAACATTTCCTAAAACGCCTCATAGCCTCTTACTCATAGTTGTGGCATGTTTCATAACTATGAATAAGACTCTTATCGATATAGTGTGTTGGATTTTGAGGACCATTAACAACCTAGTGCTCTGATACAGAGCTTATCATGACCCAAGAGTAGGGTCTAAATGTGACATGGCGAATGGGAACCCGAAGGGACCCTAAACAAGCCTCTTAGCATGTCAATCAAACATCCTTGGGTGCGGAAGCAAATTAAACAACAACAAGAGATAATATAAAAAGGGAAATGGGACTAAGGGAAGTCTTTGATATCATAAAAGCATAAAGAGTCAAGCTTATAGTGAAATGACCCCAATAGTGCCCAAAAATATGTCTTGGAAGTGCCTAAAATTATACTTTCTATATATCTCAAAATCCATGAGCGATATCAAAATTCCGACTTCATATTCTTACTTAGGGGGTCAAATTAAGTGGAGAATGGGTCAAACCCCATGGAGCAATTTCCAAAAGATATTTCGCACCCCTGGAGCAACACGCCAAGGGCGCGTCTCAGTGTAATTGTTTGTCCAATTTTGACTTCAGTCCAAGACATTTGAGTCTCGAGCCCAAGTGTTCCCAAACATGAAAATACCTATTCTTAGCAATATTTCACCCTTATGTCATTCAAAATATTCTCCAACCCTCATTCAAAGATTTAGCCAATATCTCATCTCCTAAATTCAAGTCTCAAACTCATTCAGATCTTTCCCATTCAAGCTTTAATTCTCCATCTCCAATCTTCATCAAATTTATCTCCAAAGCTAAGGTATGTGGGTTTCTTTTATGAGTTCCTTTCACCAATGATGCCTAAGCTTCCGTTTCTTTAAAATCACATGATTTAAAGTTGATTTACTCATGGGTCTTAACTATTATGAAAATCACTACACACTTTGTTATGGTTATGCAATTTTGACTATTTTATTATGTTTTGGGCTATAAATCTAAGACCTATTGTGAGATTTGATGAAGGGTTTTGATGTATATTGCTTGAGAGTGTTACCAAGTATCTATTGATGATTTTACATTTGACTTTTGAGCATGATAGAACCCTTGAATTGCATGGCTTTACACTAGCACTACACATCTGCCAAGTGTTTGATAAAATATCCGGTTATGGTTTCTTGAGGAATTGAAGGTCCAATGTATGTCTTATGAGTTGAATATATTTATGATGATGAAAATAAGGTCTATATATGATGATTATATGATGATGAGAGAAATGTATGCATATGATATTGTATCAATAGTCTCGGGGATGACCAAGCCTTATCTGGGAGGTTGTAGGCCTGGATAACCTTGTTGAGGAGTTTGTAGCTCGATCGCCTCGCTTGGAAGGTGGTAGGCCCATATAACATTGTTGGGGGTTTGTACCAATCAACCTTGTTGGGGGTTGCCCTATCAACCTTGCTAGGGGTTTTGTACTCCATCAACCTTGTTGGGGGGTTTTATCCTCATCAACCTCATAAAAAAGTTTGTACCTCATGCTCCTCTTCAAGGAGCAAGTAGGCCTTGGAAATGCACTAAGAATGGTCAGTCTTTAAACATGTATTCTGTTCTATATAAGCATGATTTTACCTCAAGTATCATTCATACATGCCATGTTGCTATATGTCTATTCATTGTCTATGATATGCATTTTGATAATGGTACTTATCACTTGTTGCAATGTATCATACATATTTAGTATATCCAAATATACTAACACATACTCTATGGCTATATGATGTCACCATGTAGGAACGTATGCACAGATTGATCGTCCGTCTCTTCTACATAGCTAGTATGATTGTCTCTCAAGCTTTATTGGTGAGTCCTCCATTCCAAGGACATTGCTTATGATCTCTTGCTATGTATTAAGACTATCTTTCCTTTATTTATGTACTGACTCTGAGAGTGAGCCCGATTATTTGTCATGGCCCCCGCTCTTATCTATGTAGTAGAGGTGTTATTGGATATGTTATGTATCTATGCTATGAGCCTTGACTCTCTTGTATTGATGTCTATGCTATGAAAGTGTTCCTTTAGCCCTATTAGTTCTAATTTATTATCATTCATGCTTGTTTTTCTGCTTTCGCAACCAAGGATATGTAACGATATATTAAGAGGCTTGCTTGGGGTCCCTTTGGGTTCCCCAAGCACCATGTCACTTCTAGGCCCTATGCTTGGATCATGACAAACTTGGTATCGGAGTACTAGGTTGTTAGATCGTCGAAGTCCAACACATCACATCAATTAGAGTATTGTTAATGGTTGTATTATGCACCACAACTATGAGTTAGAGGCTATAAGGTGTTTAAGAAATGTTTCCCTTCTTTTTACTTTATGTTATGCCATAAAAGTTGACGTAAGGTTTTCCACCCTAATGTAGTCCTTTGCTATACTAGATCATGCCTAACATGAGACGGAGAAGAGCCAGCACACTTGAGGAGCAACTCACTAATGGAGAGCTTTGGGATGCTGTCACTTTGCTTGCACAAGTTTTGCTAGCCCATCATGCTCCTACACCAACATCTCAGATGAGAGATTTCATGAGAATGAATCCCCTAGGATTCGATGGGTCAAAGGTGAGTAAAGACCATCAAGTGTTCATTGATGAGGTCTACAAGATATTTTCTATCATGGGTGTGAGATCAGAGGATAAGGTGGAGTTGGAAGCCTACCAACTCAAAGGAGTAGCACAAATATAGTACAATCAATGGAAGAAAGAGAAGGGAGTCAACTATGTGGTGCTTTGGGAGGAGTTCAAGGCGACCTTCCTTAATCGGTTCTTTCCCCTTGAACTTAGGGAAACTAAGTTGGTGGAGTTTATGAATTTGAGACAGAGGTCTATGAGTGTGAGGGAGTATGCCCTCAAGTTCAACAACCTTTCAAAATATGCTCCACATTTTGAGGCTGACTCAAGATCTAAGATGAACACATTTATGATGGGTGTTTTTGACTTGGTTAGTAAGGAGTGCCAGTCCGTCATGTTTATTAGTGACATGAACTTGTCATGTTTGATGAACTATGCCAAGAAAATGGAAGAGTAGAAATTGAGGAAGAGAAGAGATCATAAGGGCAAGAGGGCCCATTTTGAGGGTAAGTTCCAAAAGAGTGGCTAGTTTCATCGAGGCCAAGGGTCTTCTCATGCATTTCAAAAGAGGGTTGCCAATGACTTTACAAGGGCCCAAGGTGTTGGGGGTATGGTTCCTAATGGTGGGTGTCCAAAATATGGTAGGGGTCATAGTGGCTTATGCTTGAGAGACACAAATGCTTGTTACAATTATGGGGAGGTTGGGAATAAGGTGATAGATTGCCCTCGAAATTGCAACAAAGGTAAGGAGGTTCGCCCAGGAGGTGCTAATGTGGTTCCTTTGGGGTGAGGTGGTCCACAAGGTGGTTCGCCAAGGCACAATTGATGTTATGCTCTACATGGGAGTCAATGGGTTGAGGAGGTTCCCGATGTCATCATCAATTTGTTGAAAACTTTGGTTTTGATGTGTATACATTGATTGATCTGGGTGTCACTCTTTATTTTATTACCCCATTTGTTGCCAAAAAGAACCATGTTGACCTCAAGGTTTTATATGAGTCATATAAGGTATCTACTCCTATTGATGCATCTATTGTTGTTAGAAAAGTCTATGGAAATTGTCCTATTTGTATCTTGCATAAAATATTGCCTTGTGATCTAATTGAGTTAGATATGGTTGATTTTGATGTCATTCTTGGGATGGATTGGTTGCATGCATACTATGCATCTATTGATTGTGGAACCAGTAGGGTCAAGTTCCAATTCCTAAATAAACCAATCTTTGAGTAGGAGCGTCATGATGTGGTGGTCAAGGGTAGGTTCATATCTTGCATTAAAGCTCGTAAGTTGATCTCTAAAAGGTGTCTTTATAATCTTGTGAGGGTTAGGGATGTGGAGTCCAAAGTCCTTCCTATAGAGTCGGTTCCAGTTGTAAATGAGTTTCTTGATGTCTTCTTAAATAACCTTCATAGTGTTTCTCCTAAAAGGGAAATAGACTTTGGTATAGACCTCGTCCCCGATACTCAACCCATTTCTATTCCCCCTTATCGGATAGCCTTGGAAGAGTTAAAAGAGTGGAAGGAACAATTAAGGGACTTGTTGTATAAGGGTTTTATTAGGCATAGCCAATCCCCTTGGGGTGCACCGCCATGCTTTATGAACAAGAAGGATGGGTCTCTTAGAATGTGCATTGATTACTGGCAACTCAATATGGTCACCATCAATTATAGGCATCCTCTTCTGAGAATTGATGATTTATTTGACCAATTGCAAGGGGATATCCATTTCTCTAAGATTGATCTTTGGTCTGGATATCATCAAGTGAAGGTGAGGGAGTTTATATTCCCAATACGGCCTTCCGAACTAGATATGGCATTATGAGTTTGTTGTGATGTCTTTTGGGTTGGCCAATGCACCGGCCATCTTTATGGACCTTATGAATAGGGTCTTCAAAACCTACCTTGATTCACTTGTTGTGGTATTCATTGATGATATTTTGATCTATTCTCATAGTGAGGAGGAGCATATGGCTCATCCAGGGGTTGTGTTGCAAAGATTGAGGGAGGAGAAATTGTATGCTAAATATGAAAAGTGTGAATTTTTGGTTGAAAGAGGTTGCTTTCCTCTTTCTTGGAGTGCACTTTCACAGATGACTAAGAGCTCTTTTCTAGTGAGTACAAATCCTGAGTAAGCCAAAATTAATGAGGAAGTGTTTTAAGAGTTAGCTAAGCCAAAATCAATAAAGAAGTGTTGTAAGAGTTAGCTTGGATTAGTACCAATATTGGGTTACTAATGAAGCAGAACCATGAGTGGGTGAATACAGTAAATCATCAACCACCAAGAATAGTCATTTATAAGAAGGACTCTTGATTTGTGACAAATCAGATGGGGGGTTTCCAGAACAACACCAAAGGTCCAATAAGACTATTGGTACCAAGGTTAAGGGAACCCAGGACAAAACTTTAATAGGGATAATGCATACAGGGACAACGATTGAGGTGGATATTATCAGAAAAATAGGAGACAAGATAAAGATGGTGATTGGGCTCACAAAGATGGGTATAGAAATGGTCCATATGTGCTACCATACAATTCTAATTTTGGGGCTGGTGGTTCGTGCATTGAGAAGATGTTTGACATGTTGTTAAAGAAAGTAGATGCACAAGATGAGACCTTAAAAGGGATGAAAACTCACGTATCAGGTACTAATCAAAAGATTGAGTCTCATTCTATGTCTATTAAATAGTTAGAGCAATAATTTGTTCAGATATCAGCTCAGTTTAATCAACTCTAGAAAGGTACATTGCCAAGCAACATAGTGTAGAATATGAAAAATGATGGACAGTGCATGGCAGTGACTACACGAGGTGGTAAGTAAATAATCGACCCACCAATATTTGTGAGAAGATGACAGAGAACAAATATGCTAAAACTGGAGATGACAAGGTCAAGGATGGGCTAACCAATAGAGTGATGACACCAAGGAAGTTAAATCCAATACCTTGGCCTACACCACCTTTTCCTCATAGACTCAAGAAGAAGGATGAGGAGGAAAAGTTTCAGAATTTCATCTCCATGTTGAAGCAACTATCTAGTAATCTCCCTCTTATAGAGACATTAAACCAAATGCCTAGGTGTACCAAGTTCATGAAGGACCTAGTGACTAAAAAGAGAAAGGTGAGCCATGAGCATGCTTATGACATTTACCATTGTGGATCCATTACAACAAGGTCCTTAGTGCAGAAAAAGGAGGATCCTAGAGCATTCACCTTACCTTGCACCATTAGTGTCTTCAACTTTGCTAAGGCATTATATGGTTTAGGAGCCAAGATCAACTTCATGCCTCTTTCAGTATTTAAGCAGTTAGGCTTAGGAGCCTCTATATTAACTATAATGCTATTGTTAATGGTGGACATGACTTTGAAGATGCCTATTGAGATACTCGACATACTAGTCTAAGTTGAGAATTTTATATTCCCTGCAGACTTTGTGATACTTGATTGTGAAATTGACGTCGACGTCTCAATCAACTTGGGAAGACCTTTACTATCTACTGAGTGAGGACTTATGGACATGGACTTGGGTCAACTCAAGTTTAGATTAAATGACAAAGTAGTTATCTTCAATATTTTCTAGTCCATAAAGAGACTCGATGATTTGAAAGTTGTCTTTGTTATTGAAAGCATCAATGAAGTATAACCTGACCTACTAATTAAGAAAAGACTAGGTGTTGAAACTCCTGAAGCTGTATTGATGAATTTTGAGGGTGACAATATCCCAGACTATGATAAGATAATAAAGGCACTAGGGGCACTTGGTTTCCATAGGCATCAACTTAATCTTGAGTTGGACTTCATAAATTATGAGTCCTCACCTACTCGACCATCCATTGAAGAACCACCAGTGTTGGAGTTGAAGGCTCTTCCAGCCATATGAGATATGTGGTTTTGGGAACTAACAATAGTTTGCCTATGATCGTTGTTGCAGATCTTAATGATACATAGGTGGAGGTGTTGGTTTCGATTCTTAGAAGATCAAAAGGGCTATTAGATGGATGATTATAGACATCAATGCCATTCCACCTGGCATATGTACTCACAAAATTCAACTGGTCAAGGATGATAAGCCAAGCATTGAGCACCAAAGATGTCTCAACCTACCAATATAAGAGGTTATCTGCAAAGAGATCATTAAGTGGTTGGATGTGTGTGTGATATCCGATTGCTGAAAATGAATGGGTGAGTCCGGTTGAGTATGTTCCAAAAAAGGGAGGTATGACTATGGTTTTGGATGCCAACAATGAGTTAATTTCCATGAGACCAGTCATAGATTGGAGGATTTGCATGGACCATTGCAAACTTAATTTATTGACAGAGAAGGATCACTTCCTTATGACATTCATGGAATAGATGCTACATCTTGGCGGGTAAAGGATGGTACTATTTTCTTGATGGTTATTTAGGATACAATATGGTTTCTATTACTTAGAAGTACAAGAAGATGACCTTTATATTATGGTACCTCCACAATAGTTTGCCAACAATATTCCCGAAATGTTTGATGTCTATCTTCTTAGATATGGTGGAGGACACAATCTAGGTGTTTATGGATGATTTCAGCATGGTTGGATATTTTTCGAAGACTGCTTGAGGAATTTGTATAATGTCCTTCAAAGATGAGAAGAATGTCATCTTGTTAAGAATGTCACTTTATGGAAATAAAGGTATCATATTGAGAGACGGATCTCCACCAAAGTTATAGAGGTTGATAGAAATAAGGTTGAGATCATTGAGAAGCTCCCTCCACCAATCTATATCAAAGGTGTGAGGAGTTTCTTAGGCATTCAGGATTCCACAGAGGGTTCATAGAGGACTTATCAAGGATTACACATCCCTTGTGTAAACTACTTAAGAGCATTGCTAATTTTGTGTTTGATGATGCATATCGAAAAGTGATTGAAGGGTTGAAGCAGAGGTTGATATTAGTGCCTATCATGTTTGCTCTAGATTGGGCTCAACCCTTTGAGATTATGTGTGATGTAAGTTGGGTCACACTTGGTGTGGTTTTGGGACATCGCAGAGAGAACATACATTATCTTATTTATCATGAAAACAAAGCCCTTAATATAGCACAGAAGAATTACACTATCATAGACCAGGAGTTTCTTGTTGTGGTTTTTGAGTTCAAGAAGTTCAAATATATATTTTTGGAACCAAAGTCATTGTACATACTAATCCTTTAGCATTATGGTACTTGATGGCGAAGAATGATGCAAAAGCAAGGTGTATTTAATGGGTACTTCTTCTCCAAGAGTTTGATTTTGAGGTGGTCGATAAAATAGGTAGAGAGAATTAGGTTGCAGATCATACATCCAAACATGAGGACTAGGTCGTGGCAAAGTTCAATAATAGGGTGGAGATTGATGATTCATTACCTGATGAGAGAATATTGGCAACATCTCATGATTTGATACCATGGTAAATATGTGAACGACTTAGAGATATTGTGCCACTAGACTTGACTTCTCACCAACGCTATAAGTTTATGTCCAATGTGAAGTCTTTTGAGGTAAACCGTATTTGTTTCGTCTTTTTGTATATGGGATTATTCATTGCTGTGTTCCTTAGGTAGAGATGATGAGCATTTTGGAGGCTTTTTATTTATCATTAGTAGGTGGGCATCATAGTGGAATCCGAATAACATAAAAGATCTTGCAGTGTGGCTACTATTGGCCAACCATCTACCAAGATGGCCATGATTATGCTTAAGCTTGTGACAATTGCCAAAGAGAAGGTGACATTTCCCAAAAGAATGAGCTCCCACTTAACCCCATCATGGTTATTGAGTTGTCTAATGTTTGGGGTATAGACTTTATAAGACTATTTATTAGTTTAATGGGAACAAGTATATTTTGGTTACTATAGACTATGTCTCAAAATGGATAGAAGTAGTGACACTTCCTAACAATGAATGTAAAAGTGTCACGACATTCCTTAAAAGAAACATTTTTTCTTGGTTTGGCACTCCTTGGGCAATCATCAGCGATGGAGGTTCCTTTTTTTGTAATAGGTTATTTAAGGCTCTTCTTGAAAAGTGTAGCATAAAACATAGAGTGGGAAGGCCTTACCATTTATAGACAAGTGGGCAACTTAAGGTATCTAATAGATTAACCACATTCTATCTAAGATTGTTAATGCAAACTGGACAGATTGGTCACAAAGGCTAGATAATGCACTATGGGCATACCAAATTGCATTTAAGACTCCCATAGGTATGTCTCCTTACTACTTGTTTTTGGTAAAGATCATCACTTACCTATAAAATAAAATCATAAAGTCTATGTTGAAACGACTCCAAAAAGTGCCCGAAAATGTGTCTTGGAAGTGCCCAAAATCGTAATTTTTATATATCTCAAAATCCGTGTGTGATATTGGAAATTCAACTTCATATTCTTGTTTAGGGTGTCAAATTGAGTGGGAAATGGGTCTAACCTCGATTTTAGAGCAAAACCAATTATAATTTCATTTATCCAAAAAATCAAATTCCAAAGAGGTTTTTGCGTGCCACCGAACGTTTTGTTGGCAGTTTTTCAAGTCTGGTCTAAGGCTTTTAAGTCATGGACCTAAGTGTTTCCTAATGTAAAAATACCTACACTTAGACATATTTCACCTTCATATCATTCAAAATATTCCCCAATACTCATTCAAACACTTAGCCAAATATTTTACTCCTAGACTCATGTCTCAAAACTCATCCAGATATCAAGGTTCCCATTCAAGCTTCAAGTCTCCATCTCCAATGTTCATCAAGCTAATCTCCAAAGCTAAGGTATTTGGGTGTCTTTCATGGGTCCTTTCACCCATAATACCCAAGCTTCCTTTTATCCTAAAATTACATGATCTAAAGTGATTTACTCATAGGTCTTATGTATTATCAATTTCACTGCATACTATATTGAGGTTTCATGAAGTTATGACTATTTTATCATGTTTGGAGCTATGAATCTAAGATCTATTATGGGATTTGATGAAGGGTTTTGATGTATTTTACTCCAGAGTGTTACCAAGTATCTATTAATGGTTTTACAATGAATTTTCTTGCACGATTTCACTCTTGAATTGCATGATTTTACACTAGCACTACACAACTGCCAAGTATTTGATAAGATGTCCAGTTATAATTTCTTGAGGAATTGAAAGTCCAATGCATGTATTATGAGATGAATGACTATATGATGATGAAACAAATGCATACAATAATAAAAGGAATATATGTATATGATGTTGAAAGGAATGTCTGTATATGATATTATCTCTATACTATTGGCGATGACCAAGCCTTATTTGGGAGGTTGTAGGCCTAGGTAAACTTGTTGAGGGGTTTATTCCTCGATCGCCTCGCTTGAGAGGTGTCAAGCCCATGCAACCTTATCGGGGGTTGGGGGGGTTGGGTTGTACCTTGATATCCTTGTTAAGGGGTTTGTACTCCATCAACCTTGTTGAGGGGTTTGTACCTCATCAACCTCATGAGACAGTTTATACCTCATACGCCTCTCCAAGGAGGTGGTAGGCCTTGGATTTCACTAAAGTGGTCACTCTTTACACATGTATTATGTTATAAGCATAATTTTACTTCAAGTATCATTCATATATGCCATATTGCTCTATGTCTATTCATTGCCTATGTTATGCATTTTGATTATGGTACTTATCACTTGTTGCATTGCATCTTACATACTAAGTGCATTCAAATGTATTAATGTATACTCTATGCCTACATGATGTCTCTATGCCTACATGATGTCACCATGCAGGAATCGAAGCCCCGCTTGAGAATCTTCATCCACGTGGCTAATACTCTTCCACTCAAGCTTGTTGGTGAGTCCTCTATTTTGGGGATGTTGCTTATGATCTCTTACTATGTTCTAGAACTACCTTTCTTTTATGTAAATGTTGACTATGAGGGTGATCCCAGTTGCTTGTGTTAGCCCCCGCTCTTATCTATGTATTAGAGGTGTTATTGGACAAGTCACATGTAATGTTATGAGCTTTGACTCTCTCTTGAATCTTGTTGTTATGATATGAATGATGTCCCTTAGCCCCGGTTATTCCTATTTTACCCTCTTGTTGCTATTTTATTGCTTCCATGAGCAAGGATGTGTAATGATGTGCTAAAAGGCTTGCTTAGGGTCCCTTCGCATCCCCCTTGCATCGCATCACATCTAGGGCCTAGGCTTGGGTTGTCACAAGCTTGGTACTAGAGCACTAGGTTGTAAGATCCTCGGAGTCCAACAGATAATGTCAAATAGTATTTTTCATGGTTGTGTTGTACACGACAATAATAAGCTAGAGGTTATGAGGCGTTTAGGAATTATTTTCCTTCTTCTTACTATATGTCGTGCTATAGAAGTTGAGGTAAGATTTTTTCCCCTAATGATTGTCCTTTGCTATGCTAGATCATGTCTAACACGAGAGGGAGAAGAGCCTGCACACCCAAGGAGCAATCGACTAATAGAGAGAATCGGGATGCTCTCACTTTGCTTGCATAAGTTGTGACTAACTAAGATAACCCTCATGCTCCTACACGGGCATCTCAGGTGAGAGACTACATGAGAACGAATCCCCCAAAATTCCATAGGTCAACGCTGAGTGAGGACCCTCAAGAGTTCATTGATGAGGTCTACAAGATTTTGGCTATCATGAGTGTGAGGTCAGAGGATAAGGCGGAGTTGGCAACCTGCCAACTCAAAGGGGTAGAAAAAATATAGTACAATCAATGGAAGGAGGAGAAGGGAGTCAACAATGTGGTTCTATGGGAAGAGTTCAAGGCAGTTTTTCTTAATTGGTTCTTCTCTCTTGAACTTAGGGAAGCCAAATTGATAGAATTTATGAATTTGAGACAAAGATCTATGAGTGTGTGGGAGTATGCCCTCAAATTCAACCAACTATCCAAATATTCTCCACACTTGGTGGCCTACTTAAGATCTAGGATGAACAAATTTGTGATGAGTGTTTGCGACTTAGTTAGTAAGGAGTACCAATCTACTATGTTGATTAGTGACATGGACTTGTCACATTTAAAGGACTATACTGAACAGATGGAGGAGGAGAAATTGTGGAAGAGGAGGGGTCATGAGGCCAAGAGGGCCTATTTTGAGGGAAAGTTCCAAAATAGTGTCCAGTTCTTTCAAGGGCAAGGGTCTTCTCATAAGAGGGTTGCCAATGACTTTCCAAGGGACTGAGGTTCTAGGGGTGTGGTTCCTAATGGTGGGTGTCCAAAATGAGGTAGGGGTCATAGTGGCCCATGCTTGAGGGACACTAATGCTTGTTATGGTTGTGGGGAAGTTGGGCATAAGGTAATGGATTGCCCTCAAAATCACAATAAGGGTAAGAAGGTTCATCCACAAGGTGCTAATACAGTTAACTCCTTTGGGTAGAGCTAGTCAATAAGGTTGTGTCTCAATGCACAATTGATTCTATGCACTCTATGGGAGACAAGGGATTGAGGAGGTTCTCGATGTCATCTCTGTTATGTTAAAACTCTTTTATTTTGATGTGTATGCATTGATTGATTCGGGTTCCACTCTTTCTTCTGTTACCCCTTTGTTGCCAAAAAGTTCCATCTCTTGTTATTGTGTTAGTCATATGAGGTATCTACTCCTATTGGTACCTCTATTATTACTAAGAAGGTCTATAGAAATTGTCCCATTTGCATCTTGAATAAAATATTGCCTTGTGATCTTGTTGAGTTAGATATGGTTGATTTTGATATCATTCTTGGGATAGATTGGTTGCATGCATATTATGCCTTTATTGATTTTAGAACTTGTAGGATCAAGTTCCAATTCCCATATGAACCCGTCCTTGAGTGGAAAAGTCATGATATGGTCGTCAAGGGTAGGTTCATCTCTTGAATTAAAGCCCGTAAGTTAATTTCTAAATAGTATCTTTACCATCTTGTAAGGGTTAGGGATGTGGAGTCTAAGGTCCTTCCCATAGAGTCGGTTTCGATTGTAAATAAGTTCCTTGATATCTTTGCAAATGACCTTCCTGGTGTTCCTCCAGAAAGGAAAATAGATTTTCATAGAGATCTCTTCCCCAATACTCACCTCATTTCTATTCCCCCTTATCATATGGCCCTGGTGGAGTTAAAGGAGTTAAAGGAAAAATTGAGGGACATGCTGGAGAAGGGACTGGAAAAATTGAGGGACATGCTGGAGAAGGGACTTATTAGGCCTAACCAATCACCTGCGAGTGCATTGGTGTTGTTTGTGAAAAAGAAGGATGGGTCCCTTAGAATATGTATTGACTATTGGTAACTTAATAGGGTCACTATCAAGAATAGATATCCTCTTCGAAGAATTTATGATTTGTTTGACCAATTGCAAGGGACTAGCCATTTCTCTAAGATTGATCTTCGGTCTAGTTATCAACAAGTAAAGGTGAGGTAATATGACATTCCTAAAATGGCCTTCCAGATAAGGTATGGGCATTATGAGTTTGTTATGATGTCTCTTATGTTGACCAATTTACCATCCATCTTCATAGACCTTACAAATAGGGTCTTCAAACCCTACCTTGATTCATTTGTTGTGGTTTTCATTGATGAAATTATGATCTATTCTCATGGTGAGGAGGAGCACAGGGTTTATTCGAGGGTTGTGTTGCAAAGATTAAGGGAAGAGAAGTTATATAGTAAGTATGAGAAGTGTGTATTTTGGTTGAGAGAGGTTGCCTCCCTAGGACATGTGGTGTCAGGCGATGATATTAAGGTGGATCCTAAAAAGACAGATATGATTAGAAATTGGCTTAGACCATAGATCCCGTCAGATATTAGGAGCTTTTTGGCTTAGCAGGTTACTATCAAAGATTTATGAATGGGTTCTCTTCTATTGATTTTACCTTGACTAAATTTACTCAAAATAAGGCCAAGTTAATGTGGACCACCGAGTGTGAGATTTGCTTCCAAACATTAAAAAATAAGCTTGTTTTTTCTCCTATTTTGTCACTACCGGAAGGGCTAGAGGGATTTGTTATGTATTATTATGCTAGTAGAGTTTGTTTGTGGTCGTGTTCTAATGCAAAATGTTAAGGTAATAGCCTATGCTTCTATATAACTCAAAGTGCATGAAAACAATTATCCTACTTATGACCATGAACTAGCCGCCATGGTATTTGCATTAAAGATTTGTCATCATTACTTGTAGGGGATGAATGTTGATGTTTTCACCAGTTATAAGAGTCTCCAATATGTCTTCACTCAAAAGGATCTTGACTTTAGACAAAGGAGATGGTTAGAACTTCTTAAGGATTATGATATGAGTGTGCATTATCATCTGAGTAAGGCTAATATGGTGGCGGATGTTTTGCTTAGGGTTTCTATGCATAGCCTAGCTCATGTTGATGGTGGTAATTAAGAGGTGGCTAGATAGGTCCATCTTTTGGATATATTTGGAACTAGGTTGGAAGAAGTAGGTAATGGTGTTGTTGTTGTTGTTGATGGTTCTAAGTCCTTATTGGTTGAGAAGGTAAAAGCTAAGCAAGACCTTGATACATCCTTGTTAAAATTGAAGGCCTTGGCTAGTGATGGAAAGGTGGAGGTTTTCTCCCAAGGGGGAGACGGTGAACTTAGATACCAAGGGAGGTTATGTGTGCCTTGTGTTAATGGCTTGGGAGAGAGAGTTCTTGATGAGGCTCATGGTTCTTCCTATTCTATTCACCCCGGTTCTACTAAATTATATAGAGATTTGAGAGAGGTGCATTGGTGGGGAGTCATGAAGAAATACATTGCCAAATTTATGTCCGGTTGTCATAATTGTCAACAAGTCAAAGCTGAGCATCAAAGGCCAGGTGGCCAAACTCAAGACATAGAGATTCCTACTAGTAAGTTGAAAGAGATTAATATGAACTTTATAGTTGGGTTGCTCAAGACTAGATAGTGTTTTGATTCGATATGGGTTGTGGTTGATAGGATGACAAAATTGACTCATTTGTTACCAGTTAAGACCATATATGGGACTGAAGAGTATGCTATGTTATACATCTATGACTTGGTGAGGTTGTACGGGGTTACTTTATCCATCATATCAGATCATGGAGTTCAATATATTTCACATTTTTGGAGATCTTTCCAAAGAGGTCTTGGTATACAGGTTAAGCTTAGCACGACCTTCTACCCTCAAACGGATGGCCAAGCCTAAAGAACTATCTAAACCCTTGAGGATATGCTTAGAGCTTGTGTATTGGATCTTAAGGATAGTTGGGATAGTCATCTCCATTGATTGGGTTTGCTTACAACAATAGCTATCATTCTAGTATCGGTATGACTCCTTTTGAGGCTCTTTATGGTAGGCATTGTAGATCACCAGTTGGGTGAGTTAAAGTTTGTAAGGTGGCTATGTTGGGACCAGATCTGGTTATGGAGTCTCTTGAGAAGGTTAGAATGATTAGGGAAAGGTTGAGGATGGCCCAAAGTCGCCAAAGAGTCTTACGCCGATGTGAGGAGAAGGGATCTTGAATTCAAAGTTGGTGAGTGAGAGTATTTGAAAGTGTCACCCATGAAGGTTGTGGTTCAAATTGGTAAGAACGGCAATATAGGTCTCAATAGGGTAATAAGGAGAATTGGCAAGGTAGCTTATGAGTTGGAATTGCCTAGCGAGATAGAATTAGTTCATCCGGTCTTTCATGTATCCACGTTGAGGAAATTTGTGAGACCCTAATGCTATTGTGACTCTTGATGTTTTGGGAGTTGTTGAAGATAATTTGACCTATGAAGAGGTTACGATTTAGTTTTGGATAGACAAGTGAAGAGGTTGATGAACAAGGATGTAACTTACGTTAAGGTCCTTCGGAGGAATCAACATGTTGAAAGTGCTACTTGGGAGGCCGAAGAGGACATGCAAAAGTGGTATCCTTATCTTTTCCACTCCTCTCAAGCCTAAGGTATCAATCTAAGTCCCCTATGTAATTTGAAGTCTAAGATCAGCCCATGACATATGCATATATTCATGTAAAAATTGACAAGTTCATGACGTTTTTACTCTTATGTTGAGATTTTTGAAATGATGTTTAAGTGCATTATTGCATCCTTATGTGATCTGAAATTGTCATATTTGCATATCTCATATACGTTTCCTTGACATTTGGGGACAAATGTTCCTAAGGAGGGATATATTGAAATGACCCAAAAAAGTGCCCAAAAATGTGCCTCAGAAGTACCTAGAATCGTAATTTTCATATATCTCAAAATCCATGTATGTGATTAGAAATTTGACTTCATATTCTTATTCAGGGGGTCAAATTGAGTGGAAAATATGTCTTACCCCAATTTTAGAGCAAACGAATTGTAATTTTATTTTCTAAAAAATTGAATTTTAGAGAGGTTTTCGCACACCTGGTGCGACGAGCCAAGGGCACACCACATTACATTTTGTTGGCAGTCTTTCAAGTATGGTACAAGGCTTTTGAGTCTTGGGCCTAAGTGTTCCCAAACATGAAAATACCTATACTTAGCCATATTTCACTTTCATATCATTCAAAACATTCTCCAATACTTATTCAACACTTAGCCAAATATTTTACTGCTAAACTCAAGTCTCAAAACTCATCTAGATCTAAAGGTTCTCATTTAAGCTTTAAGTGTCCATATCTAATCTTTATCAAGCTAGTCTCCAAAGCTAAGGTATGTGGGTTTCTTTTATTGGTTCATTTTACCCATGATACCCAAACTTCCTTTTACCGTAAAATTGATGATTTAAAGTTGATTTATGCATGGGTCTTATGTATTATGAATTTCATTGCACACTATGTTGGAGTTTCATGAAATTGTGATTGTTTTAGCATGTTTCGAGCTATGAATCTAAGATCTATTGTGGGATTTGATGAAGGATTTTAATGTATATTGATCGAGGGTATTACCAAGTATCTATTTATGATTTTACAATAAATTTTCTTGCATGATTTCACTCTTGAATTGCATGGTTTTACACTAGCACTTCACCCCCAAGTGTCTGATAAAATATACGATTATGATTTCCTGAGTAATTGAAAGTCCAATGCATGTCTTATGAGATGAATAACTATATGATGATGAAAGGAATGTATGTATATGATATTATCTCTATAGTGTTGGGGATGACCAAGCTTTATTCGGGAGGTTGTAGGCCCGAGTAACCTTGTTTTGGGGTTTGTACCTTGATTGCCTTGCTCGAGAGATGGTAGGACCATGCAACCTTGTCAAGGGGTTTGTACCTAGATAACCTTGTTGGGGGATTTGTACTCTATCAACCTTGTTGGGGGGTTTGTACCTCATCAACCTCATGAAGGGGTTTGTACCTCATGCGCCTCTCCAAGGAGGTTGTAGGCCTTGGATTGAACTAAAGTGATCACTCCTTACATATATACTACGTTCTTTATAAGCAAAGGGGTTTGTACCTCATGCGCCTCTCCACGAAGGTGGTAGGCCTCAAATTTTACTAAAGTGGTCACTTCTTACACATGTATTATGTTCTATATAAGCATGATTTTACTTCAAGTATCATTCATACATGCCATATTGCTACATGTCTATTCATTTGCCTATGATATATATTTTGATTAAGGTACTTATCACTTGTTGCATTGCATCCTTCATACTCAGTACATTAAAATGTACTAATGCATACTCTATATCAACATGATGTCACCATGTTGGAACTGCGCCCCGCTTGAGCATCTTCATCCACGTGGCTAGTATGCTTCTACTCAAGATTGTTGGTGAGTCCTCCATTTTGGGGACATGACCTCTTACTATGTTCTATAACTACATTTCTTTTATGTAAATGTTGACTATGAGGGTGAGCCCGATTGCTTGTCTTGGCCCCCACTCTTATCTATGTATTAGAGGTGTTGTTGGACAAGTCATGTGTAATGTTATGAACTTTGACTCTCTCTTGACTCTTGTTGTTATGATATGAATGATGTATCTTAACCCTGGGTATCCCTATTTTACTATCTTGTTGCTATTTTATTGCTTTAGCGACTAAGGATATATAATAATGTGCTATGAGGCTCTCTTGGGGTCCCTTCAGGTCCCCCTTGTGCCGTGTCATGTCTAGGCCCTAGGCTTGGGTCGTGACATATATGGGCAATCAAAAAGCTAAGTCTAGATCGAAGAGATATAACTAACTTAAGACTGAGCCAAATCAACAAAGTTGATGAGTTTCATTGAGGGCATATGGGATTTCAGTCCTGTACATGCAAAGGATGAAGCAACATTATGATGGTCATATTGAGCATCGCTAGTTTGCACCAGGGGACTTGGTTTTAATGTTTAATTCAAGGCTGAGGTTGTTTCCTAGAAAACTTAATTCCAAATAGTTGGGACCTTTTACAATCACATATGTTTTCAACCATGCGACTATTGAGTTAGAAAACAAAAATGACACAAGATTCGAGGTCAACAATCAAAAGAATCAAACCATCATACTTTGGAAATGCTGATGAAGTCAAGATAGTAGAGGTAAAGTTTGAGTAGCCAAGTAGTCTAAGTTGTGCCTCGATAATAAATCAAGCACTACTTGGGAGACAACTCAAGATATTAGCAACAATTTTTATGTAGTTGTGTTAGTTTTGGTTTTTCTACTCACACGTAGTTTACTTTTCATGTTTTGGTTGTAATCTTTGATACATAGATTAGAAAGTTATAGGGTAATAATTTATTTTGCTGAGAATTTGAAGGAATAGGGTTAAGATAGCAAACCAGTAGTATAAAGTAGAAAAGTTGGGTCTTCGAGTCAATGTACGAGTCGTGATTTAAACCATAGCCCATGAAACTAACCGTAGAAACATTTCTAGTAAGCAAAAATTTGTGCACTTTAATATCCACCAGCCTACTTTACGATATGTAGAAAAGACTTTAGGCCGTGAATAGGGTTTGTGGATTATAGGTAAGATTCAAAAAATTTTTCTGAATGTCACGGGTACTCACGAACCCAACCTACGAGCCATAAAATATTCTATGACTCATGGGGTGGAGTCATAGTAGTCAATCCCTTAAAAATGAGATCTTGAAACCATGTCTTATGGGCTGTAGAACATTATACAGCTCATAGCTAGGATTTCGTGGGATCACAGACCTAATTTTATTTGACCTGAGAAATGAAATGAAAGAAAGTAATTAAAATTACCCATCATTTTCTCATATAAAATCAACACAAAACAAACCCTACCCTTTGTTTCTCCTGTTCGATCAACTCCGACACCTACACCATATTTTCCGATAAGTTTTTTGGCAACAAGAGCACTATTTTGGTAAGTACCTATGGTTCCCCTACTTTGATTCTCATTATTTTCTTGAAATTTTGGTATGTATGTCTTTTAATTCCTTGAATTGTTCGAATGTTAGGCTTAGGAATGAAAGGGTGTGAATGTGTTGATTATCTTGCCCTAGGGTTACTGACAGAATGGATTATGATTAGATACGTGTGTCCATGAGTATTGTCTTTGAAAAACTAGATTGGTATATGGCATAATTAATATAGTTTCCCTTGCATTCACTAATGTGATAAATTATATGACATTATTTTAAGTAATTAGTGATGTAGGTTGCATGACTTGTACGGAAATGGGTATTTTGATAAGTGGGGTGATGAAATGACAAATGGTAATTATCAAGATTTCTTTTATATTCTATGTGCCCATGTGGTTCTATATTTAATTGGTTAGTGGAGGGAATATTGTCTAACTTTTGTTGAATTAGTGAATGAGGGGTAAAATTATAATTTGAATATACATGAATTTAGGTTGGTTGGTTTTTGTTGGTTGCATGATTGAAAATGCTTTAACTATGTTTGACTTGCCTTTGACTTTCAATATGGGTAATTTTGTATACTCTATTGTGGTGCCTCTGTATTTGTGCATAAGTGAGTGTTTATATTTTCATTGACTAGATGTTAGCTAAATTATTAGCCTTCTAATGCATGTATTGGAAACACAAAAGTAAACCTAGGAAGTCAGTAATTGTTGTTCAAAATTATAAGGGTCTACTATGGCCCATGGTTTTCCATGGACCATAGTTAACCCTCGTATATTAGGATCAACAACTTAGAATTCCAAAAGTTAATAGGACAAATCTGTTTGCTTGTCTTAGTTCATACTACGACCCGTAAATAGTGTTCATAGTTTCTAACACCAGAAAAATGATTTGACTTTTCACCTACAACCTAGTCTATGATCCATAGTTTAAATGACGGGCCATGATTGCTTTCTTATGTGAAAATCCAATAGCTAAACTTATAGTACCCTATTTCTACGATTTCTATGAAGGCATTCTACGACCCATAGTTTACTTTACGTCCCACAAGTGAGCCTTCATAGTTTCTTATGTGACAAATTTAGTTTCATTTTAGTTTTTCTTTTTTGAATTTTTGTGACTCATGCGTGCATATATTGTTGTGTTTTCAGGTATCATAGGTCCACATATGAAGCATGATGAGATAGAGGCTCTGCGGACTAGACTGCATAACAAGCGTTTAACAAGCCTACATACTCTGAGGCTAATGGCTTTGTGGAGGAGCTCAATGCCTGTCAAAAAGAGGGTGTTGAGATATGATTTACTAAGGCAATATCCAGCAGTTAGTACCGCCTAACCATAAGCTATTACATAATCGACTCCCTCTTCTAAGGAAAGGGGTTCATAACAGAGCAGTTCCATATAGATGATGGCTCCATAGAGGGGTCTCGATCAGGCTCCCGAGATAGAGATGGCTTTGGGTCAAATATGGAGTCAAGTTTAGAGTCTGGAAAGTCAAGCATATCTTTCCCAGCATCAGTTCCTATAGCAAGGTAGTCGACATACTAGTGCATCATAGGCGTGCTTGAGATATACAGAGAGGATGTCCAGCAGGATGATAGGGACTGATAGATATGAACCATATTTGAGGAACCGAGGATAGTCATATCCGAGTTTGACATGCACCAATGTTTTATGACACCACGGCCCATTACATTTTAGACTGGTCAATAAAACCATTAGAGAAGTATTCTCGAGCACTGGGTTCACACATTCTATGCATCATATGCTGCTACTACCATTAAGGCTACGCTGAAGAAGACGAAGCCTCTCTTACAACCTATATTGACCTAGACGATGGTACATGGACTTTTAATAGATTTATTAGAGGCCACCATCTGTAGGTTCTTATTTGGTTATGACTACCAGTCTCCCGTGACTATAGTTGAGTTAAAGTATATATTTGGTAAGCACAGGACAGAGTATTGATAAGTGATGCGGCCCAAAAGGCTATTTTGATGAGATTAATTACCAGCCATATAGCTGAGCAGCGCCAAAATATTGACTGGGTATCTAGTTCTACATCTATTGTGAAGGCCTCACTCAACTTTATAGGCAAATTCTAGTAGGTGGTCTTGCGTATGCAGATTTGGCTGATCCAAGCTGGTAATACCGTGATGGCAGATCACATAGTACTGATATCGCCAAGTTACACCTCTTTTTTAAAGGATAAAGCGGTCGCTGTCAAGATTTAGAACCTAACCAAGGTTTGGGTCGACCCTATAGGGAATACATAGACTCAAGAAAATTCACCAAGTTGCAGTTCGAGCAGTTAACCAACTTAATTCTCCAAGGTGGTGGTGGTGGGGCTTTGCAAGAAAATAAAAATAAACTAACTATCAAAAGAAAAAAGTCAATAATGGAGAGCAACTAAGGTATTGTGTTCCCCATGATTCTCTAACTCAGTATCATAAGATAACCTAATTCCTGTCTAGTGTCTAGTATGTAGGATAGTAATTTAAGTTCACCAAACCTTTTAGTCAAAGGCGAGAGGTAAATTTCACTATATGACTTGGTCCATCTCCATAGTGTGCATTACTAAACCTTACCTATTAGTCCCAATATAACCTCTCTTTGGCCCAGTTTGGTTGATTAGACAAGAACACATCAATCGAATATTGTTAATTAATGTCTTTTCCAATTCATTACTATAATGGTCCAGTCAATAACACTATCCAAGTTGTAATGTTGGCCACTACTAGAAAACATGGAAACAAAGAGAGTTACTAAATACATACATATACACCTTCTAAGAATTGTGAATTATTCGATATTACTTTGTTATTTCTTCATGGTTCCCATAACCCTAGTTGTGGAGTTAGCTACTCATGCTATGTGTAGATGTAAAAATTATGAATGGAGAAGACATAGTTAAATACTTACATAATATATTTAAGAAAAAGCAATCCAACTTCAATGAAAATCACAAGCTTAAAGATCAAATTCAACCACAAGTGTTCTCAAAGACTCTTACAATTTTCTCTCTCAAAATATTGAGTTCTGTAAGTACTAGGCAAAAACTTATGAAAACTGACCAGATCTTATGAAAATAACCTAAAAGATCTATTTATAATAATTAAAATTCAAATCCTAAATGACTTAGGAGGTCTTTTCGGAATGCCTCACCAAAGCTCTTTATGGCCTGTATTGAAGTTTATGGCCCGTAATTGGGGTCTTGTACTCAGCTACTAGAATTTTAAACTTTAACTCTACGACAACCCTCTATGACTCGTAAAGTGGTTTATGACCCATAAAATGGGTTTCGTCTGATGATATTCCTGCAAGTCCACTTCTCTGATACTTAGGGCACAAATCCTCTTCTATGACTTCTTTGCATATTCTTAAATGAACTTCAGAAATCAACTCTACATTAGAAATCTTCACAAAACATCCTATGGCCCGTAGAATGGTCTACGACCCGTAAAGGGTTTTATATAACAATAAATCCACAACAACTTCTGTAACTTTTGCCAAAATCATGGCCAACCTGTAATCTTAAAAATATAAACACAAAATCACAAAAAACCTACAAATATCAGATTGAGAATGCACAAACTTCCAAGCTTTAAACATCAAATGTGTTGTATTTTGGCAGTACACTAACACCCTCACCTTAAAATTATTGCTTGTTCTCAAGTGACTAACTCAATCTATAAAGACAATACAGTAACACACAAACCTCAACTCAATGACATACATCACATAAATCTCACTTAGACAGCCATGCCAACTCTTCCAAAAATAGGGTTAGCCATTTAGCAAACCAATGCAAACTGGTGTATGTGACAACATAACTATGACAAGTAAGGTATTATCAATAATCCACAATCACTGAACAAGCCTATTGCTAACAATGCAATACAAGTGCCTTCACAGAAAGAAGTTTCTTATTTGACACTTAATGATGTTTCCATGTTTAGCATTGGGATAGTGCAAAATTGTTAGAACCGGATAGTGCAAAATTGTTAGAACACGTAAGTTAGAATCCGTAAGTCCTTAATTGATTCAATTTGGTAAAGTTTGGGACCAAATGTAAATTTATTCTAGAGTGTCGTCTTTAAGATTTAAATTGTTAGTACGGTTATTTGTTGTGGCTCCTTTTGATTGGTTCAAGTGGAAGATATTTGTGCATATATATATATATATAGGCTTATCTTGTGGGAAAAGAGGGTCTTCCATACTTAGAAAAAAAGAGAAAGGAGCAACCAAGCAAAGAGCTCTCGGGTTGCTACAGTAACCCGAGAAAAGAATTCATTTTTTTTGAGTTTTCGATTATTTGACGCTTCAACCTTGGTATATTGGATCCCCTAAGTGGCGTGGAGGTGTTAGTTGGTCAAGAAATCACTTGGTTTCATGGCTATGAACATTTGGGTCTAGTAAGGGGATTGAAAGGTATGTTGATTTCTAGCTTCAATTATGTAAATTTAAGCTTATGGGTGTGATGGAGGTGTTTTAAATTGAAGATAAAACATGAAAAGACTGTTGATTATTAGTTTGGATTGTGAATTTGGAGTTTGGGGTTTGAAATGGGGACAAGCTTGCATATAAAAAAAATATTTAATTATATTTATGTGTTTGTGTTTATTTGTTCTAAAAATATTTCTTGTGGGGTGAAAGAAGTGTTGGAAAACTATGTGAATGTATACATGAGGGTTAGCTTGAATTGGAGCCTCGTTGGAAGTGTAGTGCTATGTTTTAACGTTGGGGGCTTTATGTTGGGCATTGGAGTGAGGTATTATAGTCCTTGGAGTATATAGGAAGGCTTGAATATGGTAGATGTATATTTATAT